>CM073499.1:29095000-29347500 GCA_037074585.1 Biancaea sappan
AAAAGATTGAACATAAACTAATTTTAGGTACAAAAATTCTATCTACTACTCTTTTTCTATATTTCTTTTGTTCTCTTTTTCTTTTTCTTTTTCACATCATTTTTATTTCATTTTCATACAACACACATTTTTTTTCTTTTTTTGAAAAAGATTCAATTCTAAACATCTCCAAAATTCACATCATTTCTAGCACATCAATCTCTTTAAAAGAATTTAAAAGCTCTTAACATCTTAAGTTGGGAAGGAAAAACTATTTTCGAGAGGAAAAAGTGGTGAAATATGCATGAAAGAAAGTGGACAAGGTACAAAATGGCATACAAGGGAAACAACACATGGGATGACTATATGGCTAAAATGGTTAAACAAAGAAATGCATAAATCATTTCCAAGCATGCATATGTAATGTAGTGTCAACAAAGATTCAAGACAAGTTCTAGAGTGAAAATCATAATAAGGAAAACACACAAGAAAGAATAAAATATAGCATTTAGGCTCAAATCCTCACGGTACCAAATTTATTGCCATTTAAGCTTGAACTCTAGAAAAGCAAGACTAAATTCTCATCATGCTCAAATAATCCAAAACTTAAACTATTCCATCAAACATAATTCACACCAAAAACTTCTTCCGAAAAAAGAAAGAAAGAAGAAAGCACTAAAAACTAATCAAGAAAGCATACTAAAATTTTGCAAACACAAGCTAAAAGCTCCAAAAATGTGCAGAAAAAGAAGGCTAAAACAAGATAAAAGCACATAAAAACACAATAGAAATTTTTTTCAAAAAGACATGAAAATCCAAACTATTTCATTATCCCCCCATAGTTAAATTTTGCATTGTCCTCAATGCAAATATTAAACGATATCACAACACAATGAAGGACATGAAATGTAAAAAGAGAAGGGAATAAGAAACAACTTGATCATCATGGAAAAGCCGCTTCTGCTTCTTTCAATCTCATGGCACCAACTTCTTCCAGAAGTTTTTCTTTGGAGCAAGTTGTTGGACGATGAAGATGATTAAATTTTTAGCACTAACCTGCTCAAAAACAAAAGAAGCTCTGTTTACCATGAAGGGGTGAGAACAAAAAGAAAAAGGATAAGAGGATGAAGAACCACCATCTAAATAACTAGAATTTAAAACAAAAAGAGAACTACTTTCTAAAACATAATTAAAATTAAAATTCCTTTCTAAAATAGAATTCAAATTAGAACTACTATCTACACTAAAACTACTATCTACAACAGAATCTCCACTACCACTATAATCTACAATAGAATCTGCACTACCACTATAATCTACAACAACATGTAAATTAAAAATAGAAATAGAAATCGAATCAAAATAAAAAAAGAACCCAAAAAAAATTAGAACTACAAATAGAATCAGAAATAGAGGTAGAAGAATCATCCAGTACAGTCATAAGAAAAACCATCCACATAATCAGAAAGATGAGAAACCATATCACATTCAAAGTCAGCACAAAAATCATCCACAAATGAATCAATAAAGCTCACAAAATACACAACCAAAGACTCTTCCATGGAATGCTCTAAAACATTGAAAATAATTTCCATGGAAAGAGTACCATTGTGATACCCACAATTAAATTCTTTTTGACTTATTGTTTTTCCATTTACATATGGTAACTTGTGTTTAACTTTCAGTGTGTGCAAGTGGAAAAAGGATGTTACACATCCATGTTGCATGAATTGTATGGAACGATGAATAATATGGGATGATATATGATGTTGTATAATCTTGTGTGGTTTATTGTTGCTTTCACATGTGATATGTGGTTCGGACTGCACATGGACTAAGATGAAAAATAAAACTTAGTTAGGGGTGAAATGAAAAGACACCAAATGGGGCCATTAGGTAGGAACTAAGTTAGAAAACACATGTGGCATTAAAAATTAAACATAGAATTTAAATTGCAAGATAAAAGTAGAAAAAATAAAGAAAAGAATTCCCTTAGACAAATACAAGTTAAGAAAAGTTAAAATAATAAAACAATAAAATGGAGGAAATTATATAGCTAGGTGTGAGCTATTAGATAAGTGGTTAAAAGTATTAATAATATAGTAACATAAAAATAACAATAAATAAGAAAAGATGGGAAGAAATTTTAAATCCAAAAAAAAAAAAAACAAACACACACACACACAAAAAAATAAAATAAAAAAGACCAAATTAGAATATACAACTTAGAACTCCATAAAAATAGGCGTGCTCATCTAAACACAATTAATAAACTAGAACAAATATTTGAATTACCTAAATTAAACTCTAATGGCTAGGCGTACAACATACCCAAATTTTAAACTAAGAACATAATTAGATAAAAACCTACTACACTACCAATCAAACTAAATCCAATTTGAAATAAACCAAATCCTACTAAACCATTTAACCTAGATTCAACCTAAATTAAACCTAAGCTCCTAAAATACAAAAGAAACCACACGGCAAAAAGCTACACACAAACACAAGAAGTAAAATTCAATTTGGCCACATCTACCTCTTCAATCAACCAACTCTCCATTGGGCCACATCTCCAAAGCTTTAACATATCTCTCCTCTCTCAATCATACATACACACGCACACCAAGCTGCCGCACCACTCTTCCTCACCAATTGTACATACACACATCAAACACTCTAAAGCCCCCAAATCAACCTAGCCACCACACCCTTCTCTTCATCACAATGCCATAGTCTCACATTGAACCCAAAATCTCCACACGATTCCTCCTTCAATCAACATACATCAAATTTCAAGAAGACTTTTCCAAAAGGAAAGAATCCAAGAAAACTCAACCTACGTTATTTTGACATGGTTAGATTCTAGATGTGTAATTTTAAAAAATCAATGACTTTAAGATTATGTTAAACATGTACACGACTTGTGGCACCTCCTAGGCACACACGACAACACTAAAAGCTCCAAACTCCTTCCTACACAGATTTGGGAAAAACAACCAGAACAAAACTCTTAAAGCAAGGGTATTGTATCACAAAAATCCCAAGTGAGTGAAACGACCTTGTTTTAACAAGTTCTTAGTATTGTTAGTGATAAAAGGTATGATGTGGGATATTCCCAAGAGTCATAGGGTGGTGATTGAATTCAGTATGTTGAATTCAGGAGTTTAATTTAAATTAATGAATTTGGAGTTATGGAAATTTGGGATAATTAAATTGAAACAAGTGTTTCACGGTGACGAGATGACTAACGCTTGGGACATTAGAAATAAACTATGAATCTTCTTAATTTGCACTTTAACTATCATGTTTTATGGATTAAAACCATGGTATGGTAAGGCATGATTCCAGTTATATATGTAACATTATTTTACCTCTAGTTATTGTATGACATTTTGTATTATTGATTGTGATTGGGCGAGATAATACCCCCTCTCACACGACAAGGGGGAAGCTTGGGTTACAAGGTGTCTTGGTTGGGGAGTGTTGAGACAACAATTCCCTTGGTAGGATATATAGCTCGGGTCGAGTTATAGACCCGTGAAGTGCCTTGACCAAAAGGATGAGGTTGTGTATCATGGTGAGAAGGAAATTTAGTGAGCCCAAGTTACATGCACTCTTAGGGGTAAATTGCCATTGACAAGTACTAGTTCTGTTGGTTTGATCGGATGACTTGTTGTTCTTTGGTATGTATTTTCTGACTGTGATTTCTTGGTTAAGTTCAAGCCTTTGGACATACTTACATGGCTAGTTATGTATTGGGATTTTATTAAGATTATGCTAAATATCAAATTTATGACATAGATGAATGAATGATTTAGTGAATTTCTCTAATTTGTGGATTTCATGTTTGATTGTAAACTATCCTAATATATCAAGTTGAAAAAGAATAGAGAAAGACGTTTTAATTATTATAAATAGATTGGATGCATGTTTAATGAACTTCTTCCGAGTTAATGTTGTATGTTGGATGTCAAATTGAGGATATAGGAATAGATGATTTAGATGATTGTCAACTCGCTGGCATAATTAATTACTAAATAGGGTAATTCTTTAGAATTTCTGACTATTTGTAATTATGGGATATTTAAAGTTCATTAGATGCTTATTTTTCATTATACTATAAAATGCCTAGTAAATGTAGAGAAAGGAAAAGAAATATTTGAGTATCCCTTCTATAGGGATATCATCAAGGTATCTCCTGGTAACTCAGTGCAAACTTATGCACACAGTTTGTCCTTAAAATGTTATGAAGAAGTATGATAACAAGTGACCAAATTTGAAATCAGATTTCCTAAAAGGCGATAATAATAAATATAGATACATCTAGTTAATTAAATAACCAGTCTAATCTAAAAAGATAAAGTTACAAGAGGGCACTAAGGCTTTATAATTAATGCCTCTCTAATTCTAGATTATTATTCACTTAGGGGAGACATTAGCTGGAAGTCACTTTATTATTACTGTCTAGGATTTATAAACCAAGTTTAGGTAATACCTATTTAAAAATAAAAGAATAAAGAAAGATTAGGATGTGTTGTTTGAATGGTTATAAAGTTGGTAAAGTAGAATACTGAGGACACCAGGTACATCTCTCCCCGAAAGGCTGATTGTTTATGTATGTTTACTTGATTTCTTAAAATACTACTATAAGCGGCAAGGACTCCAGGTATGTCTACTTAACATTGTATGTTAGTAAGAAACATGTGGTTACTAATGATTAAACAAATAGAATCATGATAAATAGAAATTTATATGCTTCCGCATAAGTAAATAATACGAAAAATTGTAGTAAAATAAAAGCTTATAGTGATAGGGAGTAGTGTCATTGTGCCAGTCACAGGCCCGGGTAATAGGTCGTGACAACCATCATGCACATTGAAAATAACTTTTAAAGTTTTCAAAAATAGTCTGCCAAGAATCAATGGTGCATGCCTATGAGTACTGAAATTTTCTAGAACATAGAAAATCTCCAGCAAAGATAAAATCTTTTAGCTTCATTAAAACATCTTCAAGTACTCCGGATGGATAGGCTGTGAACCCATTAGCTAATTGCACTACCACTCTTGTAGAGGAAAGGGTCCCTATTTCCAAAGTTTGGTACACTATCTTAGGAAAGACATTGATTGAGGCACTTAAGTCTAGCAAGGCATTGGGAAATTCCTTATTCCCAATGGTACAAGGAATGGTAAAGTACTAAGATCTTTGTACTTGGACAGTGGTTCAATTAAAGTTGATACATTTTGTCCCAATTTGAATCCTTCATTTCCCCTAAGATGCCTCTTGTGGGTATATAATTCTTTGAGGAACTTGGCATACTTGGGGATTTGCCTCACTGCCTTTAATAATAGGATATTGATCTCAACCTTCCTAAAAGTCTCCATAATTTCTTTATCTATATCAGTTTCAAAGACTTTAGACTAGGTCAACCTCCTAGGGAAGGGTAGTGGTCTATTTGGGATTGCTTCATCATCCTTATCGTTATATTCTGAACCACCTGAGGATGAAGGAGATTTTCTCTGCCCCTCTAATTTTTCTACATCAATGAAGGAGGCTAGACCTATTACTTACTTGCCACTTCTTAGGGAAATGGCACTCACATTGGCTTTAGGATTGACCACAGTTTGGGAAGGAATGCTATCAAAACCTTGGCTTTTAAGCTCATTGACAATGATAGCTAGCTGACCTATTTGGGTCTCCAAAGTCTATATGCTAGATTCAGTTCTTTGTTGGAATTGGAGAGTGTTGGTAGCTAATTGTTTCACTAAGTCCTTTAGACTAGGTTTTGGTTTCCTAGGGGTTGGAAGAGAGACATTACTAGAACCAAGAGCACTATACCTCTATTGTTGGAAAAGTTGATTAGTGGTGCGTATAATTTATAGCACATAAAATATTCCAGCAAGTATACTGGGTCGCAACAAGTAATAAAGTGATGAGTAGAGTATCGTCCCACAGAGATTGAGGTATCAAATAAAATTCAATTAGGCTAAGTGAAATGCTATTAAGACTTATAAGGGAAATTTCAGAAATTACACAAAAAAGGGGGGTGATGATTGAAACAACACAATATAAATAACTGAAATTTAAATAACTAGATAGAAAACAAAACAGAGAAAAGATGTGGATTGGTCACAAATTTCATGGAATTGTACATCATCATCATTTCCTTTGAATATTCTTGGCTAATTCTATTATGTAATCTTCAATCTAAAATTCTCAGAAAGTCTTCTAAGACTGAATTATATTAAAATTATAGTTAGGAATATCTTCACTAATCTATAACTCAAATATAATCCGATGAAGTCCTAATCACATCAATGCCCCGCAATCGCATATGACATGTTATCTCTTGTCCTACTCGTTACAAATACATAGGCATGTATAAATAACAAGCTTCATAGAACAATAAATAAAATAGAACTTTGGCCAAGAAAATACTCATTGGTCCAAATGAATTAAAGTACAATTTCCATTTCATCAAATGATCGACTACACAAGAAAATGAGATTGATTTCGTTGGTCTAATCCGATTAATTCATAGACAAATTAATCTTTGAATCATTGAAGAACAATTCAATTAAATTACAATCCATTCAATGTTGGCCAATTTTCTAAAATATGATTGAATCCAAAAGCTTTGAAATTACAATCTAACTTATCCAAAATAATTGACTAAAATCTTAGATCAACCATTCAATTAAGTCATGAAGCTCAAGAAAATTATTCAAGCCACATAAATAAAACTATCTATATCTAGATAATCTAATTTATGGTGGAAATTACAAGGTCAAGCTCAATATCTAGCTAACTCTAGCATAGACATAAAAATCCCAAACTCATTGAAGGTTCATCAAACATTCAAGAGGAAGAATAATCAGTAAAATCCATTCAATTAAACGAAAATGCATTAAAATCGAAATTGTTCAGCAATAAAACATCATAGAACCAAACTACATCAATCCTTAAACTTAGAAAATTACATGGAAGAGAAGGAAAAACATGACAGAAAACAGAAAATACAACAGAAATCTAAGAAACTATGAAGGAAAATGCAAGAAAAGGAAGGAAAATGGGAGAAGGAGAGCCATTCCCAAGTGGGAAGGCTTCCTTTCCCTTTAACCAAGCTAGAGAGTTGCCTCTATGTTGCTCCCAGCCACTGCTGCCCAAGGAAGACAGAAAAATGGTGCTAGGACTTCACATCAGAAAAATGACTTAGCCTCCTTAATAAATTTCGATTTTTGCAAATATAAAACTGATCTAACACATGCCTAAAGGGATATTCTGCCCTAGATGCCTCCTTGGATGCCTCTTCCATGATATGGCAGCACTTTGACAGCAAAACAGCAGCAAAATTAATATTTCTGCAGCAGCAGAAAAGTATGGCAGCAGCAGAATGGTATGGCAGCAGCAGAATGGTATGGCAGCAGCAGCAGAATTAATATTTCTGCAGCAGAAAGTGACAAACAGCAGCAGTACAGCAGCAGAATATCATGGCAAAATTAATATTTCAGCCATGCTTTTCTTGACCTACGAAAATTAATATTTCTGCCCAAAAATTCTGACTACATGGCATTGAATAAGAGTTCAAGTGGGCCCTACATCCAGCATATCCTAGTAAGCATCTACATCACCCAAAAAGTGCCACATTAGCATCCAAATCATCATCTTTGTCCATGTCAACACTTTTCTCTCCAAAATTAAAATTTGTAGGAATTAAATTGAGCATTTTACAATTCAAGTTCTAAAAATATAAAAATTGAGACACATTCAATCCATAAATAGTTTATACCCAATAAATTCCAAAACATAATAAAATTAGAGAATTGACAAAATTAAAGAGGCAAAAAGGACTAAAATAGGGACTAAAATAAATGGAAAAAGTATGTTATCAAATCCCCCACACTAGGCCTTTTGCACTCCTGGGCAAAATCAATTAAATACAACAGAGAATCCCAATAAGCACAGCAAGAAAAAGTGTAGAAAATATACAACAATGAAATAATTAAAATTTAGAAAGATTTACATTAGGAGAAATAAATCTTAAATTTCTAAAAAGTTCAAGCTCCATGGCTATTATTTCGAAAAGAATGAATTCAAGTAACAATCTTCTCACAAGGTAAGGTGTTTATCCTCTACTCTCTCAAGTGTTTAAGAGGGAATCACTCAAAGTCGTCCTATCACAAATTTCACTACCATAAGCTTGTCAAGAATCTAAATCTCCACTACTTGAATCTAATACATACTTGAATCAAAAGGACTTTACAAGGTTGTAACGTGGGTAAGAAAAATAGTGGGAAACAAAGGGAAAGATTGAACAATGAAACAAAATATGGTAACAACTCAAGAAAATGAAGAGCATTTACAAGTGAAATATAAGAGACTGAGTATAAATAAATTTGGGTCTCAATGTTCTATCTGCTCCTCTTTTTCATTATCTTTTTCTCTTTTTTTTTATTCTTTCTTTCTTTCTCTTTTTTTTTTTCTTCTTGACTGGCCAGTCTTTTTCTTTTGCTTGAGAGGAAGTAGAAAAAATATAGTTCAAAACACCCCAAAATTCACAAAATTTTTCAGCATATCAATCCCTTAAAAGAATTTAAAATACTTCTCACATCTTAAGTTGAAAGAGAAAAATATTGTTGTAGGCAGAAAAAGTGGTGGAAGAACACAAGAAAGAAAATGGATAAGGCACAAAATGGCATACAATGGAAACAATGATAATGGATGGCTATTTGGCTAAAAGTGGTTACAAGAAACAAATGCCTAAATCATTTCCAAGTATGTACAAGATATGTAGCCTCAATCAAAGATTCAAGACAAGTTCTAGAGTGACAATCCATGATAGAGAACACACAACAAGAAGAATAGCATTTTTCACTTAGGCTCAAATCCTCACAGCTAAAAGACTATTACTACAAATTCATTAAAGTCAACGTCATTGCCATTTAACTTGAATTCCTTAGAGAAATAAGACTAAATTCTCTTCATGCTAAGTCAATCTACACTTTAACTATTTCATCATGCATAATTCCACACCAAAACTCAATCAAAAATTTAAAAAGTGAGCATCAAATTCGGACAAAATAGAGTAGCAAAATTCTACAGTGCAGAATTTCTGGCAACACAGCTTTACCGACATAGAACGACCCCAAAACGGATGCGAATCACTCCAAATAAAATTCTACAACTATAAGACATATAAAGGTTTAAAAACATGTAAAGAAAGTGGCAAAAACCATAGCCAAACAGTACAGAATATTCATGCAAGATGACTCAAAGTTCTGCCAAAACAGAGAAAACAGAGAAAAAAAATGGGCAGCAGAAAAAGACTAAAACAAAATTAAAATTACGAAAGAAATACAACAACAAAATTAAAAAGAGAAAGATTAGAAAAACTTGGGTTGCCTCCCAAGAGCGCTTGGTTTAAAGTCTTTAGCTAGACTTTATTTGCTGTCTATGCTTAGCATCGCTTCTTCTTTGTTTTCCTTACTTTCTCTTTGATTTTTTTTTATTTCCTTCGTCAAGGAAAATGATCAAGTACCTCACACACAACAAAGAGAAATAACATGAGAGATATATCAAATAAGCAAGGTAACAAGAAGAAATGAAACTAATAAAGACACTTGAAAAGCTAAAAACACCTGAAATTGTAAAAACTAAAACAAGAAAAGACAATGTCTAAAATAACATCACGTTGGCTTAAAAGAAAAATCAATTTGACAACCATCAATCCCCGGCAACGGCGCCAAAAACTTGGTGCGTATAATTTATAGCACATAAAATATTCCAGCAAGTATACTGGGTCGCAACAAGTAATAAAGTGATGAGTAGAGTATCGTCCCACAGAGATTGAGGTATCAAATAAAATTCAATTAGGCTAAGTGAAATGCTATTAAGACTTATAAGGGAAATTTCAGAAATTACACAAAAAAGGGGGGTGATGATTGAAACAACACAATATAAATAACTGAAATTTAAATAACTAGATAGAAAACAAAACAGAGAAAAGATGTGGATTGGTCACAAATTTCATGGAATTGTACATCATCATCATTTCCTTTGAATATTCTTGGCTAATTCTATTATGTAATCTTCAATCTAAAATTCTCAGAAAGTCTTCTAAGACTGAATTATATTAAAATTATAGTTAGGAATATCTTCACTAATCTATAACTCAAATATAATCCGATGAAGTCCTAATCACATCAATGCCCCGCAATCGCATATGACATGTTATCTCTTGTCCTACTCGTTACAAATACATAGGCATGTATAAATAACAAGCTTCATAGAACAATAAATAAAATAGAACTTTGGCCAAGAAAATACTCATTGGTCCAAATGAATTAAAGTACAATTTCCATTTCATCAAATGATCGACTACACAAGAAAATGAGATTGATTTCGTTGGTCTAATCCGATTAATTCATAGACAAATTAATCTTTGAATCATTGAAGAACAATTCAATTAAATTACAATCCATTCAATGTTGGCCAATTTTCTAAAATATGATTGAATCCAAAAGCTTTGAAATTACAATCTAACTTATCCAAAATAATTGACTAAAATCTTAGATCAACCATTCAATTAAGTCATGAAGCTCAAGAAAATTATTCAAGCCACATAAATAAAACTATCTATATCTAGATAATCTAATTTATGGTGGAAATTACAAGGTCAAGCTCAATATCTAGCTAACTCTAGCATAGACATAAAAATCCCAAACTCATTGAAGGTTCATCAAACATTCAAGAGGAAGAATAATCAGTAAAATCCATTCAATTAAACGAAAATGCATTAAAATCGAAATTGTTCAGCAATAAAACATCATAGAACCAAACTACATCAATCCTTAAACTTAGAAAATTACATGGAAGAGAAGGAAAAACATGACAGAAAACAGAAAATACAACAGAAATCTAAGAAACTATGAAGGAAAATGCAAGAAAAGGAAGGAAAATGGGAGAAGGAGAGCCATTCCCAAGTGGGAAGGCTTCCTTTCCCTTTAACCAAGCTAGAGAGTTGCCTCTATGTTGCTCCCAGCCACTGCTGCCCAAGGAAGACAGAAAAATGGTGCTAGGACTTCACATCAGAAAAATGACTTAGCCTCCTTAATAAATTTCGATTTTTACAAATATAAAACTGATCTAACACATGCCTAAAGGGATATTCTGCCCTAGATGCCTCCTTGGATGCCTCTTCCATGATATGGCAGCACTTTGACAGCAAAACAGCAGCAAAATTAATATTTCTGCAGCAGCAGAAAAGTATGGCAGCAGCAGAATGGTATGGCAGCAGCAGAATGGTATGGCAGCAGCAGCAGAATTAATATTTCTGCAGCAGAAAGTGACAAACAGCAGCAGTACAGCAGCAGAATATCATGGCAAAATTAATATTTCAGCCATGCTTTTCTTGACCTACGAAAATTAATATTTCTGCCCAAAAATTCTGACTACATGGCATTGAATAAGAGTTCAAGTGGGCCCTACATCCAGCATATCCTAGTAAGCATCTACATCACCCAAAAAGTGCCACATTAGCATCCAAATCATCATCTTTGTCCATGTCAACACTTTTCTCTCCAAAATTAAAATTTGTAGGAATTAAATTGAGCATTTTACAATTCAAGTTCTAAAAATATAAAAATTGAGACACATTCAATCCATAAATAGTTTATACCCAATAAATTCCAAAACATAATAAAATTAGAGAATTGACAAAATTAAAGAGGCAAAAAGGACTAAAATAGGGACTAAAATAAATGGAAAAAGTATGTTATCAATTAGAAGTACTCCCATACCTCAGATTTGGATGGTCTCTCTATACAAGATTATAGGTAGAAGAGAAAGGGTCATACTTGGACTGTTGGGAATTTTGTGGTTGCATGGTGCCAGGAAAGATGCTTGTCATGACTCGAAACCAAACTTGTAACTGGCATAGACAATATGTTACCAACACTACCGTAAGCCTAAATTTCTATTACAGAATCATAGGTGGCCTATCTGATTACATAGTACACTAGAGAAATATAATAAAAATAAATTACCTTACCTCAAACAATAGGGAGGTATCCTCGATCCACAAGCCCTTGATCTACTTGCTTTGCATACCTACAACTATGAGTGGGTGAGTTTAAACCACGAACTCACCAATGTTAGCCCTACACTATACATATATACAAATATATATATATATAACCCACTCGGACTTTATCCTACGTGATACCAAGCTGCTCAAAGGCATACACATGGTATCATATCCAGTCATATTTTTCCTAAACACATATATATACTACACATTAAATGCACTTATCCTTTCATAAGGATCCATGCTCCTAATGTATGTAACCCGACTCAAGGGTCTGCACTTATATACCATATCTCAGGAGTTTAATCACGTGGGTTTACATTCCTATGGACTGTCACTTAAGAAATCCTTAATATGTGTCTGGCCTATGGGTCATATCCTTAACCATAACATGTATATGGTATCTTGAATTACGCCCTTAGCCAGCACATATATCCCACATACAAATAAACAACCACACACTAAAATACATTATGCAAATGAATAAGATACAATGCTTGTCCCGTTCTTTTCCATGTATACCCATTGACACCACTTTGCGGAATTACACAATGGGTACACTTCCCACTCTGTTTACACGCATTCTAAAATATAAATATGCAAATGATAATGTGCAATACATCTACACAAACACCATAATCAATCCACTACTCCCACTTTTCCCATTCCACACAACAATCCTAACCACATATCTCACATATAATACATTTAACAAGTAAATGTATATAAAACAATATAGGAGAATAACTCCTAAAATATAAATATACATACATATACATATATGTACATATCTGTATATAGGAGAGCCAGACTAATCTCTCACCTGGATTCCATGCTCTCTCGGCTCCTACCTTGTGCCTCGACCATCCCTATAAAGTAACCAGGTAAAATCATCGAGTTACAAAATAGAGAAATTTCCTACCACTAATCCTAACCTTTACCCACTTCTTCAGTCATAACTCTTAACCAACAATGAATCTCCAAATGAACTTATACCATTACAAACTAGACTCAAAGAGCTTTCAAATAATATAAAGTTTACTAAAAACGGAGTTCGGATGAAAGAGTTATTGTCATTTGAAGTTAGGCCAAGGTTTTTCGGAATGCCTGGTGCTTGGGTGCCCATTACATGCCTAGCGCTTGGGCACTAAGGTCATCTTCTTCCCCAAAATACTTGAAACTTAGTACCTGGGCGCCACAATCGCGTTCTTCACGATTCCTTCTAGGATTTGGCTTAGATCTGGCCAAATCTGCACTGTTTTTCATGATTTCTTCCATGGGATCTCATCCATAATGTCTAAGAAGTATTTAGACACCAAAAGCCTCAATTTTAATCAAGAAACAAAGCTAGAATCTCGATTATACTATAAAAAACTCAAAAATAGCAAAAAGTTCAGAAAATCAGAATTCCTACCTCAATTCCTTGCTTTACCTACATTGCTTGGTTGCTAGAGACTCGCCCCATCACCCGAGAACCATCCCCCGTAGCTCTGTTGATGGATTTGAGTAAAAAGAGAGAGTAGAGAGAAGAGAGAAAGAGAGAAAAGAGAGTGAAGAGAGAGAGGAAATGAGGAAATGAGAAAAAAGAGGCAGGGCCACTTATATATACTCACCCAGAGTGAAATTACTACTTTGCCCTCTAGTAGACCTTGGTCAAGACTGGTAAAAGTAAATCCGCAATATCTCACCTTGGGTATTTCTAAATCCTAGGTGCCCTATAGTTTTTCCTATTTCACTTTAGTCCCTCCTTGAGTTCAACTAGTCTCCTAACTCCATCGGTGCCCTCGGTACTACCAATATACTCCTTGACTCTCCACCACTCAATATTCCACAACTTTGCCACTTCTGAAACTCATAATTTCCTTCCCACATAACAAGAAAAATTCCCTTTGCCTGAATTATTCTATAAAAATTAGTTTTAGGTAATACCTGAAAATCACGGGTTTTTTAGGGTATTATAATGCCAACATAAGTCTCAGTATTATCTTGCAATTGAAGACACTGGTCTGTGCTATTGGTGGCTAAAGAGTAAATGCCAGAAATTGAAAGAAGGAAGGGTGGTGGTTGATATCTTTGAGTGAATGTTATTTGCCTCACCATGGAAGCTAACTCTTTTATCTTATTTTCTATTCTTTGTTGGTCCATGAGAGTCTTGATCTCATTGACATTACTAGTTGAGGAAGCACTCATCCTAATTTCGAATTGCTGAGCATTTTATGCCATCTTGGCAACCAAATCTCTAGCTGCAATTGTGATCTTATCTACAAGTGTCCCGCCAGAAGCTGCATCCACCATACACCTATCCATAGGTACCAAAGCTTCATAGAAATACTTTTTTAGAAGTTGGTCACTAATCTGATGATAGAGATAACTAGCACAAAGCTTCTTAAGCCTCTCCCAATACTCATGTAAACTCTCACCTCCTAGTTGCCTTATCCCACAAATCTCCTTCCAAATAGGCAGTCTTCCTTGAAGCTGGGAAGAATTTCTCCAAAAATATTCTCTTTAGTTCTTCCCAACTTCTAATGGTTAGAAGGGGTAAGAAATACAACCAATCTTTGGCTACACCAACTAAGGAAAATGGGAAAGCTCTTAATTTTATTTGTCCTCAGCTAACCCATGGAACTTAGGAAGAAGGTGGATCAAGCCAGACTTAAGTTCAAAAGTAGCATCTAGGTTAAGATAATTTATGAAAAGGAGCTAATAATAGACATCTAAAGCGGCTAATTATTTTATGGTTCTATTCTCAACTCTACTCAACTTTAGCAGCCCTATTTTCAGCTTGATTATCTATAATATCCCAAATTTTAAATTACTACGGTGGGTCTTCAAAATTAAAAAGAAAATTTTTGAGGAATTAAAAACTTTAAAGTTGCAATAGAAATAAAATAGTAACAGATTTCTGAAGACTTATTTGAAAATTTCTTATTATAGGTAAAGAGAATTAAATTAATGGGAAAGGTGAGACAAGGAGTAGTAAAAATATAATTTTGAAGTTTAGGTAAATTTTGGAATTTTTACAAAATTTTTAAGGACCCAAATGAAAGCTTATTTTAAGGAAGATGGTTTTGTGTAATTTTATCAAGAACATGGGAGAAGTGGCATTTGGAGATAAAGCCATATGTGCCTCATTTTTATTAGAACTCTTTAGAGAGTTCTAGACATGAAACACGAACACACATTTGGAACTTTGACAGAAAGAGAGGAGGAGAGATCAAGAGCTAGGAAAAGAGAAGAAGAGCATTGTGGTCATCGCCGTCTGCCACCACCACCACCGTCAGTGGCTTTATCTTCCTCATGAGGTAAGACTGATTCCTTTTATCCTCTATTTTATGCCATCCTCTTCTCCTCTCTCCTTTTGTGATGGCTGAAATTTCTGGAAAAGAACCAAGTAAGGGCTTGATTGTTGATGGGATTTAAGTTGTTAATTTATTTTATTAGTTCTAAGCTAGCTTTAAAACCCAATGAGATGGAGGAAATTTGGTCTGAACTAGATTTTAAATTCTAAACTCTTGAGAGAGCTAAGTTTTGATTTTTGGATAAAGGAAAGGCTGAGTAGGTGCTTGGAAATTTATTTATGGTTTTTTTATAAGGAAGTTTCTAATGATAATTATTAAGTTGGGAACTAAAAATTAGGTAAAAACCTGACTTAGAGTTGCTGGAAACCGAAGAAGAGGATCAAGAGTAGAAGAACAGGGATGGATGACAAATTCTACAATTTTGTAGAATGCTTGTTATTCACTGTTATGAACGGTTTGAATTGTTTAAGGTATGAAATGAACTCCAATGGTCATGAAATTTTTCATGTAGCTAAATATAGTGTCCAAGAATAGGCCTAAATTATTTCAAAATTTTCTGGAATGGTTTAGTACCCTCAATGCACTTAAAAAGCAGCTAAAAATTTGAGAGTATAAAAATAAGATTGATCTATCATGCTTTTGGTTTTATGTATTTTTGGATGAACAAATCATCTCCTAAATTTATGAAACTTTGTGGAGAGATTCTTTATAGTGTGATAATCAGATCTAGAAAGTTTCAAATTCACAAAAATTGGTTTACTTATTCAAATAAGCATGGGAATAGCACTTGTTTAGTGTAAAGTAAAGCTTGAACAGTTTAGGAAATTGGGTTAGTTTTGGTAGCTAAAGGTCTCCTTTTGATATGAAATTTTTATGGCGCTTAGATAACATATAAATATAATGATTTGGAAATTTTCATTATATTTAAAAATGGATAAGGTAGTCTGTTGCACAAAAGAATAGAACAAGTAGCAAAATTGAGCAATTCTAATATATGGGTATGAAAGTGACCATTTGAGGGGCCAAATGGTGGATTTTTGGGTTGAAATTTTAATCCTAGAATAATAATACGTGAATATATGTCAAGTATCATGAATTATAGAGCTATGGATTGATACCAAAAATTTCGTAAAGTTTAGTTTCGAATTTAGCAGAAAAACAGAACAAAGTTCTTGGCATCATGGTGAGAACATGTGATGTATCTAATTTGAAGAAAAGAATTATTAATGTATATGATGGTATGTTGAATTCATGATGATGTTGTGCTTGATGAGGAAAAATTAATTAGAAACTTGTGTGGTTATGTATGTACAACTATGTTGCTTCATCTTCTCGTGAATGGAGATGTGAAGAATATAATTTTAGATGTGTGTATGTGTGTGTGTGTGTGTGTGTGTGTTCATATATTAAATTAGTGCACAAGAGAATTTAGCAAGTATGTATGTACATACACCTTTTATCCTTTCGAGATGTGAAAAGGAATATATATACATGTGTGTGTGTGTGTGTGTGTGTATTTATACATGAAGGCTTATAAAGTTTTACGTTTTAAATTTAGAGAAATACTTGCATGTATATATATATATATATATATATCATTAATTAGTCATGAGATGTATGTACATATATATATATATATATATATATCTACCTTGTAAAGTATTTTTTGGAAGGTTTGGCTTTAATAAATGTATATATAAACATATGCACACATAGGGACATCTTAACCTTGAGATGGAAGTATGGAAGTTATAACTCTTCCATGTAAAGTTAAGTATGACATGTTGAAAATATGTATGAAGTAGATGTAAGTTTTCGAGTTAGTGACATATATTGAATGATGAGATGATATTATGGGATATGTATGATATGAAAATTGAGTTAAGATGAGAATTATTGAATGTATGTCGTATTGATGTAGCATATCTCTTAAGGATTAAATATGGAACATGTCATGAGCATCTATGCATATAGTATGGTATGGATTGTGAATGGTTTTGATATATTCTTAGTTGTGATTGTGATTGTGTTTGACCACAAAGGAAAGACATGGTAGTGCACCCTATAAAAAAATTCTACAAGGAGCCATAAAGGTAGAGATTTATAAATAGAGCGATAAGTGTGGATGCGGCGGAGCCGTGAGCAACGATCTAGTGGTACCCTGAACAACCTAGTTGGTACAAAAAAAATTGTACAATTGATTGAATTAATTACTATTGTAAATTGTTCTGAATTATGTGATATTGAAATGTGATTAATTTATTTGTACACTGCTGAGAATTGTTCTGGATTATATTGTATTTTGTTGATATTTGGTTTATGAATGATCGACATATGTTATCATTATGATGCTTTATAATTGTTTTTCATTGTAGCATAGTGTTGTCCTCTCACTGATCACGTGGTTTGCTCATACCCCTCTTATAAACATTTTCAGAGTTGACAATTGAAGACGGATACTTGTGCAAAGTAAAAGGATTCTTTTTAGCTTAAGACCCCATTTGAATCTGAGGGTGATTTAAAATTTTTATTCTTGTGTCTTTTCTTTTGCTACTCTAGAGTCACTCTGTGATCGCATAGGTAGCCTAGGATTTGGATTTCTATTATCGTAAGTTGAGAAATAATGTATATGAATGACGTAATTGTATTAAAGAATTTATTATAAATATTTTATTGAATTGATTTGTTATAATGGAATGTATAGAATATATTCATGGTAAAATGATTATTTATATTTGATTATTCATGGATAAATAAAAGAGAGTTTTTCTCAGTTGAAGTCCATTTTTATTTGTCTATTTTGAAATTTTATTCATGTCAAATCGTTAAAATGAGTTAGGTTCTGAGGTGAGGTTAGGCTCACTCTCGTGTCTGTCACGTGTTGTAAGTAGGACGTGACATTATGCATCTTATTGTCAACTTTAATGGTATCCAAATTATCCATCCTAGCAGTTTGAAAGCTATTCAAGTTAACCAGAATCTCAGAATCACTATCACATCTTCAATCTACCTCTACACTATCTACAATAATGCTAATAAACTCAAACAAAAGTTCACTAACTATACTACTCCTAACTAGCCTATGGACCTATCAATTTCTGGATCAAAACAAGCTATTTCTTCTCAAACAAACCTAGGCATAAACTAAGAAAGCAAAAAACACAAAGAAAACAGCAAATACACTACTACAGCTACTTTTGTGCTCTAGCCTATGAAAAACCTCAATTTTCAAACATCTTAAAATTTAAAAATTTCTTTTTAGAAAAATCCTTCATACATTATAGACATAGGAACAACAAACAGAACGTCAAAAACAATTTTTCAAAAATTAGAAAAATTGAAAAAAATATTATACAAATGGAAAAAGTGGTCAAGATGAAGGAATTTGGCTTCTAGAGCAACACCTCACAAGCAAAACTTCCGATTGTTGCTCCTTGGGCCAAAATCTAGCCGGTTACCAAATTTGAGGTCAATTAAAGCAAGTCAACCCTAAATAGTAATTGGCAAACTTGAAAAATCGACAATTTGTAAACCACTATAACAACACCAAGTAACTTGAAATCACTTAAAAACACGATTGAACAACTAATTAAGAAAAACAAAAGCAATTTGGCTCCCTGGCAACAGCATCAAAATTCTGGTTCACGTAACTACAATTATTGAATCACCCAAAATTGAGTTTTGTGGAAAAATTGTATTATAGTGATCCCCATGTCATATTCTCTTATAGAGCCTTACTTCTAATCACTTAATTAATTGTTTGACTCTAATTAACACACTAATTACTCTACTTAACTACACGGGGGGTGATAACAAAATTAAATTAGTAGAAAACATAAACTAAGCTAACATAACAAAGCATAAATTAATATAATAACAAAACACATGCAATCAATCAATCTGATTCCTAGCATTATAACCATCATTATCTTTATCTCTAATTACATTTTTGTAGTTTTACCATTAGGTTTTCAACTAATATTCTCAGAAAATCTTCCAAGGCTGAACTATATTAAAATTACAATCAGGGAGATCTCCATTAATTTATTACTTTACATAATTTGTTTAAGCACTAATCTAAGCATGTCCAACAATAGCATACTAACATGTCATCTCAGTTTTCTAACTCACTGCACATATACAGCAATCGCATTCATGCATCTATGGTAAGTTACATTTCAGGTAAGATTTCTAGAGCAGAACTTATATCTAAACCAGTCATACCAGAACAAGAGCAGATACAAGAACAGGAGGTAGAACATAGAACTAAAGATGAAATAAAATGAAGAAACAAAACAATATTCACATCAAAGATTACGATTACATACTAGTTCACTTCATGACTGATTACATAGGAAGTTTAACCTTCCATGGAGGCCTAACCAAAAAACAAAAGAGAGAAAATGGAAGGAGAAAAGAGACATACGAATTCTAAGCTAAGTGTACAATGAGTGGAAAAAAATGAAGTCTGAAGCAAATCTAATACAAAGGTGTTTGTCTCATGGAATATTCCAATCTGAACACCTTCTTGTTGACTTCTGGTCAAGCTGAAGCTACACTTTTACTGCTATGCTGCTCTTTCTCTTGTGCAGAGGAATTTCACCATTTAAAGGCTACAAAATTTTATTTTTCTGGTGTAGGAAACTAACAAAAAAAGTATGCACATTTCAAGAAAGTTGGGTAGTTGAAAATTTAGAATTTAGGTCATTGATTTAGCAAATAATTTCAGCAGATGGGTTTCACTCATCCACATTAGCAACCAAAAAATAAAACACGTGTAGTCAGCAACGCCTAGCCAACATAAAATGCCACATCAGTGTCCAATCATCATAAAACTCTCTAATTAATTTAGATATGCAAGATAAGCACAATGATAAACTGGGTCTTAACCATTTAAGGTCATAAAAATATAGATTTAAAGCATATTAATTCCACAATCAAATAAGACCCAAATAATTCCAAAACATAATAAAATTAGATGGTTCCCATGAATAAATATGCAAAGAGACTAAGATAGGGACTAAATTGTAAAGAAAAATTAGATATCACGTCTGCAACATCAAAGGATTATCAAACTTTTGGCCACTACTCCGAGTCCACTTTGTTCCTTGGTTGAAGACTTGACGAATGCTCTACCTTGACTGGCCATCGTGGAAGAAGACCACAAGAATCAAGAACGAAGATAAGATCAAGAATTGAGCAAGAAGGGTGAAAGGGAAATTAGTGTCTAGACAAACAAGTAAAATTAAATTGATTAGGGTAGAAGAGTGAACCCTAATCAAGCAAGTTAGGGTTGATTAGGGTGAAGAATGAAAACACCTTCTGAAATCGAAGAGGAATACACAAAAGGAAAATGAGATCAAAACATAATAAGGAAGATTAAGTTGATCCCTAATCTTGATCGCTCTAATACCATCTTCAGAAATTAGATCCAGGTACATGGGCAAGGCAAAAACTCTTCAGTTTATACCTGTTATTATTGAATTAGAAAGTTTGCAAAAACCCAAAATGGAAAAGAAAAACTACTCACACACTCATGATCCGAACTAATAAATAGAAGGCAAATCTGTCTAACAAACAAGAAAAGGCACATTAACTAACCTAACTGTCCAAGAATGCAAAAACTATAAATACACAAATTTTATCAGAAGGACAAAAAGAGACAAAGGAAGAGATTTTGTGGGGGAGCAAAATTGAATGCCTTATGTGTAGTATGATAGAACTTGGTCATGAATATTTCAATTTTATTTTGGGACTCATCTAAGTCTTGGTTGATTCTTAAACATTATTTTACAAGAAAAAATAATAATTTTGGCAGAGTACTCAACCCACCACACCCTTGCTACACACACACATACATATATATATGTGTGTGTGTGTGTGTGTGTGTGTGTGTGTGTGTGTGTGTGTGTGTGTGTGTGTGTGTGATTTTTAACACGAGGTACCCCGGACCAGCTCGTCATGGGTCAAAGATAAACAAACCACTTTATTGAAAACCAAGACCATGCACCCATCATGGCCCGTAGGCTTTAATGAACCGGCCTGCAAGCTACTCTTTATATATATAATATAATTTTAATTTTTTTAGTAAAACCGTTCAATAATTTTTTTATTAAAATATAATTTATACATGTAAAACATTACTTCTTTAATATTTTTAAATAAACAAAAATTTTAATTTTTCATATTTTATTTTTAAATAAACTATACTATATTTAAATTTGAAAATTCTATATTTATTTTTTAAAAATTAAAAAAGTTTTCAAATCCAAATTTATTATATTTATTGAATATAATGTTATACAATATAAAAATGTGAAAAGTGAGATTATTATACTAAATAATATAATTTTTATAAAAAATAAAATAAAAAATGTCCGTAGGCCAAACGAGCTTACTTTCTTAAACCCAAGACCACTTATTTTTGGGCTAGCCCATGAGCGTCGAGTCAAAATGACACATCTAACTACTTTTTGGGGGAGTCAACTATGGGTATAGCATATAGGGAAATAATGTCTGCCTCATAGCAAATAGATAATTTTGTTTTTGTTATTGTAAAGTAAAAAAGATGGTGATTGCTTGGTTGAAAAGCAAACCACAATAATTTAAGATCTATTTCAATCTTATTATTTAATGACACTGTAATAAACCTTCGTGTAAATTAATAATTTAGAATTTTAAAGATTATTCTTCTTTTAGTTTCATCGCTCAAAAAAAGTATTTTGACTAAGGAAAATTTCATTTTTGCTTAATCAAGAGATTATTTTGACTAAGGAAGAAAATTGTTTGGAAGATTAAATTGAAACATCATTTTGAAATATCAATTTTAAAAGAAATGACCTTTCAAAAACTAGTATACTTAATTATTCAAATGACAAAATTAATAGAACAAGAATCTTTCAAGAATTGATTTATAAAGTTTACCATTATGTTACACTAGATAGTGACTATTATAAACATTTCTATTATATTCCATCAAGCGTTAGTAAACTTTTTTTTTTTTCTTTTTCTGAGTATTTGCTTCCATGTTTGCTATTTAGCAATGTTTTTAAAAAAAAATCGAATTATTCATTGAATTAGTGGAAACATTGGTTCATGGTTTATTAATTTGATTGTGATTAAACCAAAGTCAAACAGGTAGTAATTAAATACATATATTTTTAATTTTATATATTAAATATAATATATATATATATATATATATTCATACTTAGTCTTATTAAACTTGTGTTTGTGTCATTGCTCTTCTCTTATTTATTTTTTTTGTGGCAAAAATAAAATTATTATAAGAATATAAGAAGAGAGAAACATAAAGTATAACATGTTAGAAATGAAAGTAATTTGTCTTAAAAAAGGGAGAAAAAAACAACAAATATTTGCTAAGCAAGGGATCCAAGATCAAAAGTGTTCTATTTCTAAATCCCACTTAGTTTTGAAGGTGAAAAGAGGTGCTTATGCTATAAAGGAGAGGTTTGGATTTTTAAAATGCATTAAGGCTACCCTTTTATTTATTTATTTTTTATTTTGAGATGTTGCATAGTTTTTCAAAAAAAAAATAGTTATTTTTTAAACCAGTCAAACCAATCTCTTTCTCTCCCCCTTTAAGAGAGACTGATATTGAGAGTTAAATCAAACCAAAATCGACTCCGTTGAACCAAGTAGTTGAATCTAATTTTTTAATCAATGCTATTTAGTAACTAGTATAAGCATTTTCATTTTATTCTGTCCTATTTAATTGAATTGTTAGTTAGAACTTTCTCCTTTTGCTCATTTAATATGGAAATTTGTGTCACTACAAAAAAAAAAGGTATATCAGAGACAGAAATTAGGGACAAAAATGTTCCGTCCCTGCTTTCATGCCTAACCATCCCAGAATCGATCCCTGATTTGAATATTGATTGGCACGAAGATTAAATAATCAGAGACAAAATCAGAGATAGAATGTTTTCGTCTCTGTTTGAATTTTCGCCCCTAATATTAGAGATGGATTGTGGTGTGCTAGAAATTTGTCCCTAAATTTTTAATATATTTAATTTTTTAATTTAATTATTAGAGACAGATATTCCATTTCAAATATCCATCTCTAATTAAAACGATGTTGTTCCAGTTTATTTTTCCTAAATGACGTCGTTCTCCCCTGTCCTTAACCATGCCATAGGTCACACATTGGCATTGTCTTCGTGCCTCTCGTGTCCTCCCTCTTGCCAGCCATCTCTCTTCCTCCTTGAAGCTCTCTCACTCTTTTCCTCCGCCATGTGCCACCATTGTTTATCTCGTCTCTGTCATCTCTCCTTGCCTTTGTTGGTCAGTATGAGTAGGTAAGCTCTTCTTTTTTCTATTTCAAACTTTTTTTTTTGCTGGCTGGGTACTTTCTCTCCCTCTCTCTCTCTTTCTTCACTCCTTCCCCTCTATTGATGAAGAATATTTTGAGCTTTTTTTTAGTTTAACTTTTTTTTCTCTCTAGTACTCTCTCTTTCCATTAATCGAAGGCTCCCTGCTTCCTCCCTACAAAATTTTTTTGACGGTAAGCTGCACAATTGAAAGCCCCTTCCTTCATTCGTCCGTTGCAGTTCAATGTTGTTGGAGTACAGGTTGGTTTTTCATTTGTTCAAATTATTTGTAAATGGTAAAAATTAAATTTAAGGTCTTTATTGAAATGGCTAGAATTACTGGAATTTAAAATTTTTTTGTCAATGCAATAACTCTTAAAGTTGAATTTCTGTTTTAGTACAACAAGGATTGAGGTTGGGACTAAGGAAGCCTGAGAGATGTTGGATAATTTCTGTATTTTTGTTTTGCTAAATTTTTTAATCAATTCCTATTTATTTTTTTCAATGGGTAGACTCTATCAAAAGCTTCATGACTATTAGATGATGAAATTAGACTAATTTAGCAATTGGCTTGGTCTGACCGAGATAATAGAGAAGGAGGTTTTGTTTTAGTCCTCTTGGGTGTTTAGCATATTAGTGAGTATCGTTCTGATTAGATTTCTTTGGCATCTTCTGATCTGCTCCTCTTTCTTATCATGTCTAAATCTAGTCTTGAGGTCCTTGAAAAGTGTAGATCCTAGAATTTTCCTTAAGATCATTGACCTCTTAGATTCTTGAAGTTTTAGTCTAAAATAGCTTCTATGAAAATGTTTTATTTTGATTAACTTGTTCAGTAGACCCCATTAAAGTCTTAGCTTATTGTAAAACTCACGATTGATACCATTTACTGAATTAGATTTGTTGTAACAATTTTTATGAAAGAACTTTTTCTTCCAAGATTGGTTTTGTTTTTTCTTCTTTTTAGTTTCTACAGAGTATTATAAAAAAATTCAAGCCTTCTCTCTCATTAGTTCATGTCAATTTCATCACCAATTCTTTTCATTGATCGCTTTTTCTATGACACTCTACTTCTTTTGTTCTTTTTCATAAAAATGCATGGCTAAATTGTATTCATACTCTTTTAATTTCAAATATGACACATAGCTAGCTAGCTAATAAGCTCCATATAATTAACATATCCTTAAGCAATAATTAAATATAACTAAACAAGTGGGGTCCTTCTAATTTGTAATTAAACTTAGTCTAAAATTTACAATGTTTAAGGAGAGTTTTAATGAATTTATATTCAATTCAAGCATTTTAATTTAAGATCAACATATTTGATCTTTATTTCTATGCCAACCTCTAACTACTTTTCTTATCTCATATAGACTGACTATTTGTAAGCATAAATGATGCAAACACATCAATACAGGAGAAAAGAGAATAGGCCAATAGGACTTTTAACATGTAAGGAAATTAATTCCAACTTGTACCTAATCATAATTAAGAGCATTTAGAAAGAGTTGAAAAATTAGAATTAGAAATTCAACTCCATCAATTTGCACAGAAAAAGAAAGAAGAAGAAGGGTATATGTTGGAGAACAATGGTTTTGTAAAACCCACCAATTTTATATTTCTATAATTGACGATATTACGGTATTTGAATATTTTTGTGGGAATTACGCTATTTTTAATGCAATATTTAATACGTTATTTTTATTTCATTATTTCCAATTATTTAATTTCCATAAATGGGAGAAATACTTCTGATAATTTATTTATGGAGTTGATATTATGTGATTGGATTGGATAATTTGTGGTGTTGTGGTAATTTTTTGTAATGTGAGGAAGATCAATTAATTGGAATTTATGTGATTTATTTGAGATACTGTGGAAGTGGGTCAAGTGGGTTAGGTGTATGGTCCATGGGTCAACCCATGACCCCACCACCTATATAAGGTTCTTTCTACCTTCTACCTTTTCCCTTCACTTTTTAACTTAGTGAAATTTAGGCCAAGTGGAGAAACCCTATTTTATCTCTTCTCTCTCTTCATCCAACTTGTGTTTTCACTGATTAAACTTCAATTTCTGGTTGCTTTCCACATTTCTGGACAATTCTAGGACTGAAGGTAAGATTACATCTCATTAATGTCCTCTAAATTCTTGAATTTGTCCATGCCCTAGGTGAAGATGAGTTTTGGGTGTTTTTCATAAAAATTTTGCCTCTTTATCTCCTTTCTTGAATTTGTTCGATTGGTTTTGTTATAATCTAGTTTATGGTGGTAAAACAAACAAGTTTCATGGACTAGAATCTAAGAACACATTCTTGAGAGATTTCTACAGAATTTTGGGAAAGTCATGAAATTCGCTTGTTTTACATTTTAATTGTTCTAAATTGCTTCATGAACTTCATTTGGACTTGGGAAATCAAAGGAAGAAGAGAAAGAGTACAAATCATAGAATTTTGGTGGATTTCTCAAAATTCATGAAGAACATTGAAGGGGTAGTAAATCTAGGGCGCTAGAACCATTACAAAGAGTTGTGCTTGGTGCCCCAGGCGCCATGTGTGGCACCTCAAGTGTTAAGAGTGGAAATTATGTAGAGAGTATGGGGCTTAGCGCCCCAAGTGCTATGTATGGTGCCTCAGGTGCCAAGTTCATAATTTTAGGCAGAGTTTGGGCATTGGCACCTCATGCGCCACAGGTGGCACCCCAGGCGCCCTTGAGGCTGAAATATGGTTTTCTTATATGTTTTAAAGGGGAATGTGGAGAGATCCTTGATGTATATTTATTGGAATTTCTTTGAGGTGATTTGGTAGATTAATTGGCTCTATTTCGAGACCTCGTGTACGGTAAAACTTTGTTGAGGCAACGGTGAATAGTGAACCTTGCCAAAGTTATTTTATTTCAAGTACAATATAAATCTTTCCTTCTTCATTTATGGAAGATAAGTTGACTACACTCTTAATTGATTATATAAATTGGAAAGTGGAATTGTGTGTGGAATATTTATTATGGTTGTGATGTGGCGTGTTGTGTATTGGTGTTGTTGCATCCATTCATAACACCTAACATAAATGGAAATGTGTGGGAAAGCAGAGGCTTAGTCTTCTGCATGATGTGGAATATTCAGGGGGGGTTAACCTCTGTAATACACTTATTGAGGATTGGTCTTCAATGAGTAGAGTGGGTAAAATATGGCAAGCATTACATTTGTTTGATTGCATATTTGTAATCTATTGTGGCTATTTAACGTTTGTTGTATATTTGGATAATTTCCATTGGTGGTGGTGAGTTACGGTATTTGTACTTGTGCACTATAATTATGTTTTTGTACAGTCAATTGCTCACTGAGTTTTGATAAACTTACACCCTCTGTGGTTACTCTTTTCATATACAGAGACTGGGGAAGAGGAGTTTCCGCTAGAGAGTTAGTGGCTCTTTTGGAGTTATACTTCTCTTTGTGTCGGTGGGTTCATGGAACCAAATTTTGACAAATGTAGGATAATGCTTTATAGTCTGTTAGGCCACCTAGGCTTGGGGCGAGAAACTGTAATTATAAATTCGACTGTAATTTATTTTTTGTACTATTATTGCTGCATTCTAATGTTGTAGGATTTTCTATACATATGTGAATGTATAATAATAATGTATAATATTCTACTTGATGATAATAACTAGCCTATATACTGCTAGTTGTGGATAACTAGGACTATTTGTTGTGGTAACAAATTATTCACGCTTGTTGAATGGGTTAAATTTTTGGGGCGTGACAGGTTTAGTATTCCTGTGGCCAAAACCCTTTCTCACATGCTAGTATTCTCATGGCCATGTCGTTTCACCGTTATATATTTTTCTCCTTTCTTAGGTATAAGGTATTTTAATTTAATTATACCCATATGTGGATTAATTCCCTAACATTAATTAAAGTTTTAATTTTGATATTTATATTGAAATTGATATCAAAGTTGTACTCCACTTTTATATCTTTCTTAATTTAAGATAATATTCTTTTTTTATAATAATAAAGATAAATTACATCAACTACATCAACTTCCCTTAAAGTAAAAAAAAAATTACACTTTATTTTTTTATAATTTTAAATATTATACTCAACTTTATTCACAATGATGAATACATTACACTTATTTTTAGGCCTTAAACTTTAGCTTGCTAGTTTCGAATTTTAATATTATGGTTTAATTTTTTTAATAAAATATTATGAATACATTAATGTCAACTTTTAAAATTCAGGGAATAAATTATACAACACCTCAATTGAGGCTAGCTTTGTATTTTGATCTAAATTTAAATATTTAAAAAATGACAATCATGTATAATGACGTGCAATCTATTTAGATAGTTTCTTTTTTTCTGCCTCTTTATTATAGTTGAAAGAAGCTGATTTGTCAGCTTCAAAGCTCCGTGGTTCATTTCTTCAATTGAGCGTGTTGCTACAGGATTTGCTAGAGTCCAAGTTGGTATCCATAGCTTTAGTTCAATTTTTTTTTCATTTAGTTCGTGTCTAGTGATCTAGATACTTTATTAGATTTTTCTTATGGTTGTATCATTTTAATACATGATTCGTTTTGTCTTAATTTTAACTTTCTGGAATCAAAACGATGTTTAATAAATGAATATATTAATTTACTTTTAATGATGGTCTAACGCAGTATGTACCATTAATTTATTGTTAGTTACTGTGTATGATTTATTAGTTAACTTTACAATTTTTTTGACTTTTGAGTATAATTATATCATACTTTTTATTAATAACTTTATTCTTTAAGAGAATAACAGTAAACAAGGAATATAATAATGTTCCCCTTAATTAGGATTATATTATAATATAATATTAAACTTAAACCATGAAATTAGGATAAGATGAATTTAAAAAACCATCAATCTTTTGCTCAACTGCCTCTCGCGTAGAGTAAACAAGGAATATTTAATTCTTGAATATATGGTTTTCCTCTTGGAGTTTCAAAGTAGTAGAGTCTAACCCAAAAAAAAAAAACAAGTAAATGGTGTGGTACAAAAACTTTTTTGATTGAAATGCTTGATGATTCTCTTATTCCTTCTAAGCTTTTTAAATAGGCAAATTACACAATATTGGTTTAGTGTTCAATTTCTTTCTCAGTAGTTACATTGAGCTGAATGTTCATTTGCACTAAGCAAAAGAAATTAATCTGGAACATCAAGATACTATAAGGAGAAATAGATCCCAAACATTAAGAAACTAATTTATTAAAATTTACGTAGTTAATCTTAAAATACCTTGAAATCATAGGTAGAGAACATGGATGTGCCACAAAACTGTCAGTGGATGTACAATAGGGTAGGTCTTAATAGGGTTGGGTTTAGAGAGGAGTTTCTGAATGGGGTAGAGACATTCATTAGTCATGCTGAGAAGTTATGAATATACTTGATGGAAGGGACGATAAGGTGTCCATGTTCAAGATGCAAGTGTATGAATCTTATGAAACTTGATGACATGAAGTTGCACCTATACCAGAAGGGTTTCCAACCGGATTACTATTACTGGACATCACATGGGGAACGAATGCCATGAACTGGTGAATCATTGTCGACAGTGAATCCTTCCTTAGTTAACCAAACTTTCAACATTGGGGGTAGTGAGGCACCGAAGGGTCGGTATGAAGAAATGGTGTGTGATGCAGCTAGACATACGATCGGTGTTGAGCTTGCCCAATCATAAACAAGCCCCCCAACGTAGCAGCACGAGCCTTTTACTATTTGTTACAGTCTGCCCAAGCTCTTTTGTAGGAAGGGTACAGTACCTATTTTGAGCTGTCAGCAACTATTAGGCTGTTGAGTATCAGGTCAAATTACAACATGGCCGAGGGAAACTTCAATGCTTTCATGCAATTCGTGGGTGAGATCATGCCATCTAAAAATTGCCTACCTGATAACTTTTATCAAACAAAGAAATTGGTTGTCAGGTTGGGACTCGGGTACACAAAAATTGACTGTTGTGTGAATGGTTGCATGCTTTACTACAAGGGTGAAGCAGACGCAATAAAGTGTAAGTTCTGTGATAGTGCTAGGTATACCACTCGAAGGACCTATTGCCATACTAAAAGAAAGGTAGTAATCCTTCCTCTAATACCTAGACTTCAAAGGTTGTTTACATCTGAGGTTGTGGCAAATAAAATGAGGTGGCACCATGAAAATCATCGTGAGGCTGGAGTGTTATCCCTCACATGTAAAATGTTTAACGAGACACATCTAGAATTTACGTTGGACCCTCAAAATGTAAGGCTCGTGTTATGTACCAATGGGTTCATGCCATTTGGACAGTCTTAGAAAGTATATTCATGTTGGCCCGTCATTCTTATGCTGTATAACTTGCCTCCTAGAAGGTGCATGCAACACGAACATATGTTCTTAACATTGATCATTCTAGGGCCTAGCAATCTAAAAGCTAAGATAGATGTCTATTTGCAGCCACTAATTGAAGTAATTGTGGGTGGAAAGTGTTTTGACATATGATGCTTCATTGAAGCAAAATTTTAGTATGTGTGTTGCGCTTATGTATACTGTAAATGACTTCCCCGCCTATGGAATGTGGTCTGGCTAGATGATAGCTAGAAAGTTATCTTGCCCCGTTTGCATGAAAAATTCAAAAGCATTTACACTGAAGCATGGCCAGAAAACATCATTCTTCGATTGTCATCGACAATTTCTGCCAATGGACCATCTATACCGGAGAAACAAGAATACCTTCCTGAGAAATCGAGAATAGTGATCATCACCTCCTCCTTAATTAGATGGGATAGTGGTCTGTAGTAGAGTATGTGACCTTCCTTTGGCCTGCGAATGCGATCAAGCAGTTACCTTTCAGGGGCATAAGGTCACACATAACTAGACTAAAAAAAGAATTTTTTAGGAACTCCCTTACTAGAAGACAAATCTTATGCGGCACAATTTAGATGTCATGCACATTGAGAAGAATGTATTTGATAACATTTTCAATACCGTAATGGATGTTAAAGGCAGAACAAAAGACAATGTGAAGGCCAGGATGGACATCAAAGAATATTACTGTCATAAAGAATTAGAGCTAGTGGATCGAGGTAGCAAGCAGTTGAAATCGAAGGCACGCTACTCATTCACTCTAGAGCAAAAATGCATTGTGTCAGTAGGTTAAGAATCTCGCCTTTCTTGCTGGGTATGCCTCCAATCTATCACGATGTGTTGACTTGAAGGAAAATAGGTTACATGGCATGAAAAGCCACGACTGCCACATCTTTCTAGAGCGATTACTCTCCATTGCATTCATAGAACTTCTATGAGCTGTGTGGAAACCTCTATAAGAACTTAGTCAATTTTTCGGGGACATTTGTTCAACCACATTGATGATGGAGAGGTTAACATAGTTGGAGGAAAACATTCTAGTGATATTATGCAAGTTGGAGAAGATATTTCCTCCTAACTTCTTTGACTCCATAGAGCACCTTCTGGTACACCTTCCATATGAAGCGAAGGTTGGTGGGTCGGTATAATATCGTTGGATGTATCCTTTCGAGAAGTAAAATCTAACAAAGTCTATTATGTTTCTAGTTGAAGCAGTTGTGGCTTATAAAATACTTATGTTTGGTGCTTTGATCATGAGCTTGACGCAGGTTCCTTCACACCTTAAAATGAAAAGTTAAGAATAAGGCTAGAGTTGAAGTGTCTATATGTGAGGCATATTGTAATGCCCCAAAAAATGGGCATATGAATATACATATATTATAGGGTATACCTCAGTGGTAGCCCATAATTTTCCTGAACAGCCCTAATATCCACAATTATGCAAATTGTAAATTACATAATTTACAAAGAAAATTACAGCCAAATAAATAAAATTCCTAAAACATCACAGAACCTAGGTGGCCTATAAGATTACAGAGTATTACTATTAGTTCATTTAGAACCCTCAAACTAGATGGAGTATATCTCCAAGCCGCTAACCTCCAGCAATTTTCCTATTCTCCTCAGCTACTAAATCTGGAAACAACAATAGAGAGCGTGAGTTTATGAAAACTCAGTGAGCAGGTGACTATGCAATGAAATATAGCACAAGTACAAATATCAATCTCACTACCATAATTAAAATAAACACCACTAGCACATATCATTACAAAATAATATATATATATATATATATATATATATATATATATATATATATATATATATATATATAACGTACTTTACTATGCAACCAAGACCCGCGATTCAAAGCGTGTCTACAATCTCACAAAATAATCCTCAACCAAATAAAAAGCATAAATAAACAGCCACTCCAAACTACATTATGCAATGCATTATTTATAATGCATTTTCCACATCCTTTCCACACTTACCACATTGAAGACTAACCCTCAATAGGTTTATTCAGAGGTCCAACTCTCTGTTCCCTCTCTTGATGTAGACAAATGCAATATGCAATGTTTATCTCACTCTTTTCCACACCACATTAAAGACCAACCCTCAGTGTGTATGTATATCCACTGACATCACTCAACGGTATTACACAATGGGTAGCTTCCCGCTCTATTTCCATACTTTCCACAATATAAATATATGAAAATGACGATATGCAATGCATCCACACCATCACAATACCACAACCATCACCACACAACAATCAGCATTCATTACACTATTCCACTTTAAATGTAATTAAACATAAAACCCCTTATCCCACAGAATAAACCCCACAAGGTAACCTTCACAATTAATCAATGAAATTCCTTAATCTAATTATTACCATTAACTAGGGAATTTCATTAATTTAATTCTAACTATGGTGTGAATGAGATTTATATTGAACTTGGCCAAATAATTTAATAAAACTTAAATGGAAAGGTTATCCACTTACCTTAATGCTGATAAGATTTACCAAACAAGAAATCCCGAAAGACAAGCCAATGAAGCTCCCAAGCCACCTAAAACCAATCGTAACCAATAATAAATAAAATGAGGAAAATCCTCACCACCAACTTTGACCTTTGGCTACTTATTTGGTCATAACTCTTATTCAGTAAATAATTTACAAATGAAACTTATACCATTGGAAACTAGACTCAAAGAGCTTTCCAACGATATAAAGTTTGCTAGAAATGGAGTCGGGATAAAAGAGTTATAGCCATTTTGAAGAAAGACCAAGTTTTCCAAGATAGCTGTGGCACCTAGGCGCCATACACATACCTAGCACCTGGAAGCCACGATCACGACTTTACGTAATCTAGCTCGGATTTGGCCCATATCTAGCCAACTTTTCACTGTTTTCTATGATTTCTTTCATGGGATCTCATCTTTGATATCTAAAGAGTATTTAGACACCAAAATCTCTAATTTTAACCGAGAAATGAAGCCGAAATCTCAATTTTACCTCAAACACCCTTAAAACTATAAAAATATGAAAAAGTTCAGGAAATCAAAATTCCTACCTTGATTCCTTGCTTTTCCTAGGTTATTTGGCCACCGATGACTCGCTCGACCACTGGAGAAAGGTTCTCCGAAGCTTGTTGAGGATTTAGGTAGAAAGGTAGAGAAAAGGAACAGAGAATGAGCAGAGAGAGAAAAAGGTGAGAAATAAGGAAAAAAGGCGTAAGGCTACCTATATATACTTGTCTAGGGTGAAATTATTACTTTTCCCCTAAGTAACTCTTGGTTAACCTTAGTGGTAACAAACCCATAATTTCTCCAATTTGGGTATTTCCTTTATTTTAAGTGTTACCTAGTTTCTCATTTCACTTTAGTCCCTCTTTGGACCTTAATGTACTCAACTTCTTCTATGTTCGTTGTCTCTCAACTCTATCTCCATAAAATTTCCTCTTTCCTCTTATCTTTCCTCAACCCTCAAAATACTATTTGCAATAAAATACCTGGTCAATTATTTATCTCCATTTCCATAAATAGTATTCAAAAATAAATAAATTAAATATGAAAATTAAAAACAACCAAATAATTCCATTAAAATAAATGAAAATTTTCATTATAACAACTGTAATATCACCAATTACGTATTTCAAAATTGGCGGGTATTACACATACATCACTGAGGAGACAACTACCTTTTGTTCTCATTGTTTTGAGCAAAATGTTGTCTCTAGAATAACTAGGGTTCCCAGAAATAACGATGGGGGAGAACCCTCTGACCGGTGCTCCATCTTAAATTATCCTGGCCGTACGGGCAGTAATTGCAGTTCACATTTCTTAAGCGACTAAGGGGTAAAGGTTGCCACAAAGTACATTTTAATGAACTAAAACGAAATGCAGCCCTATCTTGATTAAGTTCAATAACTATCGTGTTTTAAGCAATACATTTAACAATATTTTTGCTAGTTTCTTATATTGTCTTGTTACAATGCAGCTTTTTGTTGAGAACTTCAGCCCTCTATACCTAACATTTCCAGTGATGAGGTTCACAAGTACATAGATTTACAATTTTTGACATGGTTCTATACATATGTAAGTGTTTTTGTTCCTTCTGAACTATTATGATATTATGTGAAATATGACACCCCTTTGTCTTTTTCCTAATAGGTGCTATATCCAACTAACTCGGTTCACGATTTGGTGATGAAAAGCATTGCATGAAGCCCAATGAGAAAAGTGAACACATGGCCGATGTACTTCATCAACGACTATAAATTTCACATTGAAAAGTGTAACCTTCATAAACGCATATATAATTGTGGTGTTTGCATCAATGGGTCTAACTATAAGGATGTCAAGTGTGATTACTACGGTGTACTCCAAGAGGTGGTTGAGTTGGTTTTCATGGGGTCATAGCCAAAACGCTTGGTGCTATTTAAATGCGTGGTTTGACCCATTTATCGACCATGGCACATAAATAAATACTCAACTAGGAATTGTTAAGGTTCACAAGTCTCCAGGCTAGCCACATATGACGCATTCGTGTTTGCCCAACAAGCATTGTAAGTATGCTACTCCGCTTATCCTATAAACCATAGTAAGGCCGACTGGCTCGTAGTGATTAAGATCAAGTCTAGGAGAGCTATTGATGCACAAAGTACTCATGTCGATATTGATGCATTCCAAGAAGAAATAAGTCCGATGATGCCTATCATAGTGGAAAACGATAGTGAACGTCAAATGCTACGTGATGACGGACAATATGAAGAGGTTGATAAGGATATGAATGATCAAGTGTTCATCAATGATGAGGAAGAAGATCAACAAGGCAAGGAAGATGACATAGAAAATGATATAGGTAACACAGTGTCCAAAAGGGAAGGTGAAGAGACAGTGAATGTGGAAGAAGATGACTCCACTAACTAATTACTTCATTTGTAATATGGTATTAATTAATGAACTTAAGAATATATAGTCATAATTCTGGATGTTTTAACGTTGTTTAATATGTTGTAGACTTTAATCTACTATTTGATAGGCACTGGTCGAGGTGGAAGCCATAGAGGAGGTCGTCTCACTATACGCTTACCTCATCCCTCCTCCCTACCATCTACGTTAGCACCACCTGCCTCGTCTCCTCCAATGTTTTCTAGCCAGAGCACAAACTCTGAGCAGACAGAGTCTGATGAGATCCCCAACACTTTCCCTGGGCCTCACATGAATGAATAGAATCCTACTAGTGGCCAGTCTATGGTCCAACATGTTGAGACTAATTCAGTTAATGGCCGACATTAGATACGACCAGTTGGAGATTCGTAAGTCCAATTTTGTGATTTGTTTGTCAATAAATTCATACGTTGTCATATTTTGTTTTGTGATTACTAATGTTTTACTTATTCGAACTGCTTAGTTTCTATCCGATTGTATAACCGGTATGCGAGATTTCCCCATCATAAAGGGGAAATTTGAGGCACCGGCATTCTATAGTAGAACCACTCCTGATGAATGTGTTGGACATGTGGTTTGAGGAATGGGCAATAAGCTATTTTTGTAACTCAACTTTCTCTTTTTTTTTCCTTTACTATTTGAAAGTATTAACGCAAGTACAATTGTTGTAGAAACGCAATAAGTGATTGCCTGAACATGCAACCCTTATGTGAAAGAATTGGGACTCCAAGGTTGGCCAGGTCCTACGCCGCATGATGGGTCATGTCCAAACAAAATGGTTTGTAAAGCAAGTGAGACTCAAATAGATCAGCAAAGAAATAATGGAACAACTGGTCCAGAAATAGACATATGAAGAATACAAGAAAAGGTGTGAGCAGGCACGACAAAACAAGGTCTCTACCACTAGAGGGACACTTCACACAAGAGGCAGTGTTCCAGCCTCAGAACATATGCGTTGCCTGGTAAGCGTAGTTTCAACTGCTTCTTTATAATTTTGTTTCTTAATGCCTTTCAATTTGGAAAATTTTAATATCATTTTATATGCAGGAGAGTTAAATTGGGAGAAAGCCTCGGTTGGTAGACTTGTTCATGCAAAGCCCAAAAAGAGGAGCATATGAGATTTTATGGACAATTGGTCGTGGGAAGTCTTTGTTATTATATTGATATATTTTTTTAATATTTTTTTCATTTTTTATTATGAGGTTTAATGTATAGATGTTTGACAAGAGGAGTACCCTCGACTGAGATCCTCCTAGGAATCCTCGACGATGCTGAGGCCGAAGCTAGGTATTATGAGGCTGATGACATCGAATTATGGATACAAGCGGTTGGAGGGAAGAATAAGAAGGGTCAGATCTTTGGCACGGGGTCCCAGGCGCATGAGATCGATTCATCCAGTCACCCTTATGTTGATGGACTGCTACGCAAAGTCCATGGATAGACACCTCGGTCCTTTGACTGGTGATGACGATGAGACCCAGCCCCCAAGTCACCCCTTAGACTAGACATTTCTTATTATTATGTATGAATGATAGTTAATTACATTTACCATGTAATGAAACCATTGATTTATCTTTATGTGAATGAAGATTCTTTCTTATTTTAATTGTTGTTTGCTGTTAGTTTATCCGTTAATTGCTATACATTCACAAAGCTTCCAAGAAACTGCTTTTTAAAAAAAAAATTAAAAAATGTACTGGAAAAATTAGAGGTAAAAATTGGGGCAAATAAACCCGTCTCTAATTAGAGACAGAATTAGAGAAAAAATTTTCGTTTCTAAATAAGGATGGATTAGAGACAGAATTATGTTTGTCCCTATTTAGAGACGGAATTTTTCGTACCTTCCATCTCTAATTAGAAACAAAAAGTTTCATCCTTGTTTTGATACGAAAGGTCCGTGTCTGATTAGAGACGTACTTCCATCCGTATCATAAATCTGAGACGAAAATGCTGGACATCAAAAAAATTTGAGATATCCGATTCAGAGACGGACCTAAATCTGCCTCTGATTCTGCCCCTGATGTATCAAGGACAATTTTGTGAAATCAAAGACGAATAATTTCGTCTCTAAGGCACGTAAATTTTCATATTTTATTCTTGTGTGCATATTAAAAGTAATGTTATTTTTATTACAATAATAATATAATTATTAGTTATTTTTTAAAACTATGTTTAAACTTATTTGATAAAATATATTAAATTAAGAAAAAAATTTTGGCCTGCATGCAAACTTGTAACCCACAGATGGGAAGATATGATCATTCAAGATGAGTAACTATTAGAATTTTATGTAAATTCAACTTTAAACTATAACCTATGTTAATTCATAGTGAGAAACAAAAATGGAGGCATACCTGATGAATCCATAAAATCTCAATCAACGGGTAACGGAATTATGATCTTCCAATTGTAAGTTTGCCTTATATTTTTTTAGGTTCTCTTTAATAGGGAAGAAGAGAATGAGAATTATCTTACAATTAGAAACCATAACCTCTTTTAAGTAACTAATAAGTTTAGTTACTTTTCATGTTTATGCAATTTCTAATTTTGCTCCTCATCAAATTAGAAATTGCACTCCGGTATTTGCACTTATATATTTCATGACAATTATTCCTTTAAGCAAAAATTTGTCCTCAGTTAGATCACTTTTAATTTTTTCTTATTTAAATGATGACCCAACACATTTTAATATTATATATGGGCCCCTATTAGATAAATAAATATAAATCTTCCACTAGACCACATATGTATCCTTATAAATGTGTTAAGCTTTATGAGTTCAAACTTTTGTCATCATATCCACAAGTCATATCCAAACAATCTTGTCCATTAGTTGTATCAATATAGGACCCGAGAGGTTTTCGCTAAATTAATCATAGCTAAACCCATCAATGATCACTAATACTAATACAACCAAATAACATAGATCATTCATGAAATGTGCAGCATGAAAATCACATGAATGTGCTATGTATATGTTGATTTTCAGCTGGTCCTATTTTACTTTAGTGGAATCATCAAATAACTTTATTGTACAAAGTGTAATAAACTAAAATCCAAACTTTATTTCTGATCAAAGCAGAAATAATCAAGTAAAACATATGTATATACAACTAAACATAAAGTATCAAATACATGAATGATAAACTCCCACTAAACTGAAGAATCCTTATATTGTAATACACCCATGTGAGCAGTGTGGTCATGAAAGACCTTGAGTGGTAGACCCTTTGTAAGAGGGTTTGCAATCATGGAGTTTGTCCCTAAATGTTCTATGAAAATTTATCCACTCTGTACCCTCTCCTTCACAACTAGGAACTTGATGTCAATATGCTTTGACTTGGTTGAGCTCCTATTGTTGTTGGAGTATAAAATAGTTGACTTGTTGTCACAATATATCTTTAGTGGTCTTTCAATTCTTACCACAATTCACAGCCCAATGACAAAATTTCTCAGCCAAATTCCATGGTTGGATGCCTCATAACATGCCACAAATTTTGCAGCCATGGTGGAAGAAATTATAAGTGTTTGCTTGGTACTATGCTAAGAAATAGCTCCATAAGCCAACAAATAGATGTAGCCTGAAATAGATCTCCTACTATCTTGGTATCCAGCAAAGTTAGAGTCAGAATACCTAATGATCTCCAAATGGTTTGACCTCCTATATGTGAGCATATAATCCCTTATTTTTTTTTTCAAATATCTCATTACCCTTTTGGCTGCTTTCCAGTGATCCATACTTGGGTTGCTTAAATATTTTCCTAGCATGCCAACTATGTATGATATATCCAAACACATACAAACTTGAAGGTACATTAGACTCCCTACAACTAATGAATAGGGAATCTTCCGCATTTCTTAAATCTCAAGATTACCTTTAGGGCATTGACTGAGACTTCCCTTAGCTAATGAATAGAGGTGTCACTTGGTTTACAATCCTGCATGCCAAATCGTTTGAGGACCTTATCAATGTAACTCATTTGTGTCAATCTTAGAATATCTCGAGAACGATCCTGATATATCTGGATTCCTAATACAAAGGAGGCATCACAAAGATCTTTTATCTCAAAATTTTTCGATAAAAATCTCTTGGTTTCATGTATTATATCCCTATCATTAATGGCTAATAGTATGTCATCAATATACAAGACTAGAAAAATATACATACTCCAACTGAATTTATGATACACATAATCGTCAACGAGATTTATCTCAAAACCAAATGAGAGAATTACTTGATGAAATTTATGGTACCACTGACGAGACACCTGTTTGAGCCCATAGATGGATTTTGTCAATTTGCAAACCATCTTCTTTGGGTCTCCAACCACAAAGTTTTTAGGTTGCACTATGTAAACTGTTTCATCAATGTTTCCATTAGGAAATGCCATCTTAACATCCATCTAATGAAGATCTAAATTATAATGTGCAATAAGGGTCATGACTATCCTAAAAGAGTCCTTCGATAAAACTGGAGAGAATGTCTCTTTAAAGTCAATCCTTTCCTTTTAAGTATAGCCTTTGGCTACAAGATGTGCCTTATATCTATCCACATTACTTTTCGAATCTCGTTTGGTCTTCAATATTCATTTGCAACCAATGAGTTTCGCTCCTTCTAGTAATGGGACAAGTTCCCAAACTTTATTATCTTGCATAGACTTATACTCTTCATTCATTGCTTCAATCCACTTTTCTGAATTGGAACTTTGTATAGCTTGAAGGATGTTGACAAGATCATCTTTTATCATACCACTATTTTCCTCATGTTCTTGAAGAAACACCACATAATCATCCGGAATAGCATTTCTTCTTTCTCTAGGAGATCGCTGCAAAAGCACTTATTCTTGTTGCACAGGCTCTTGAAGATGTTGAGTTTACTCCTCAAGTTGCTCCTCTAGAATAACTATCTCATCTAGGGGTTTGAACAATAATTCTTCTTGAGGTTCCGGATTTGCTTCATTAGAAGCAACTATATTAATTGGTTCAGGAATTGAAACTAATTCATCCTCAAAGACAAAGTCTTTAATCTTTTTTCTCCCCTTAAACTCAATATACTCAAAGAATATAGTTGTACCTGTCTCAAAAATTGTCTTGGATTTGGGATCATAAAATTTATACCCTCTAGATCGCTTAGAGTAGCCAATAAAGTAACTACTTACTATTTTGGGTTTCAATTTCCTTTCATTTGGCCTATAAGGCCTTGCCTCAGCTAGACAATCCCAAACATGGAAATGCCTTAAACTAGGCTTTCAGCCTACCCAAAGCTCATAAGGTGTTTTGACAGTTGCTTTAGTTGGCACTCTTTTAAGAATGCAAGCTGCAGTCTTTATTGCCTCACCTTAGAAGGACTCTGGTAAAGTTGAATGGCATATCATACTCTTTATCATATCCTTAAGAGTCCAGTTTCATGGCCCAACTATACCATTCATGCTAGGTGATCCTGGCATGGTGTACTGTGGAACGATCTCACATTCCTTTAAGTATTCGGAAAAAGGCCTTAGACGTTGTTTACTTGAATTGTCAAACCTACCATAGTATTCACCATCACGATCAAATCTAACACTCTTAATCTTTTTGTTGAGTTAATTCTCAACTTCAACCTTAAATATTTTGAACACATCCAAAGTTTGGGACATTTCATGAATTAGAAATAGGTACACATATCTAGAGTAATCATCTATAAATTATATAAAATATTGTTGACCATTCCAAGAAGGTGTAGGAAATGGTCCACAAATGTCCATAGATATCAATTCTAAGACATCATAAGCTCTATATGAACCTTATTTCTTCTGTTTGGTTTTCTTACCTTTAATTCACTCAATATAGACATTAAAATCTATGAAATCAATGGAATCCAAGATCTCATCTGACACAAGATGCCCTACTCTATTTCTAAAGATGTGACCTAAGCATTTGTGCCACAGTGCTCTTGAATTTGTATTTTCAATCTTTCACTTAGTACCACGAGATTCAATATGCATAATTTCATGATAAGTGTACCAGTTCCAACCACATTTGAATTTAAAGACAAAATAACTTCATTGTTTCCAAAATTAAAAAAATATCCTGATTTGACCAAATAGGAAACTGAAACTAAATTCTGTTTGAAAGACTGTACAACAAAAGTGTTTAGTAAAACCAAATAATATCCAGTACATAATAACAATCTAAAATGCCTAGTAGCTTCCACCTCCACCGACTCACCATCTCCCATATAGATGCGTCTTTCAGCATCAATTGGCCTTCGGTAGCTCAGGCAACATTGCATTGAAACACTAATGTTAGTAATAACAGCAAAAATCTAACCATCAAGTGTTTCTAGGTACTGAAGCTAAATTATCCTCCGAACAGACCAAAGATAAGAAAGTACCTTTCTTAGCATGTCATGCAAGATATGCATGATATTTGGTACAATCCTTCTTCACATGTCCAGGCTTAAACAAAAGAAGCAATTTTTTTCACCCTTATTGTGCTCCTTTTGTGCTAGACCCTTAGTAGCCTCATTCTTCGTCTCAGTATTATTCCTTTTGCCCTTTCCCTTAGAGGTACTAGTCAAATAACCATTTTCAGTCTTATCTTGTTTCAATCTATCTTCCTCTTGCACACAAAATGAAATGAGCTCATTTAGAGATCATTTCTCTTTTTGACAGTTATAACTAACCTTAAACCAACTGAATTGTGCATTAAGAGAATTCAAGACCAGATGTACAAGTACATCTTCTGATAAATCAATCTTTAAGGACTTGAGTTTTGAGACAAGATTAGACATTTCCATAATGTACTCCCTTATATTTCCTTTGCCTTTATACATCATGGAAGTTAAGTTATGCAAAAGCATGTTTATTTCCATCTTATTGCTTTTAACAAAGCATTTTTCAATTTCAGCAAGGAAATCCTTAGCATTAGTGACATCTTCAGACATTACACCTCTAAAGGATTCTGGAATGATGCGTTTCATGATCATTAGACTCATGCAATTTGAACAGTCCCACTTCTTATAATCTGTAAAAGAAGAGGGTTGTTGTTCTTTGAGTGTAAGGTCTAGATGCATGCAGCCAAGAATGATAAGAATGTTCTCCTTCCAATCCTTAAAGTTGGTACCATTAAGTACTGGAACTGAATTCACGTTGGCAGATATTGTTGCAATAGCTGATAAAGAGAACAAAATAAACATAATAAATATATGTTCACATCATTAACCAAAAGTTCAATCCACAAATTCAACATAAAAGGCATTACCCATCTTAAGATACCTAGTGCAACATTAACATCAAGTCTTTGGACAATAATATTAAATGCTAGTCGTACTCTTGTTGCAATGACCAAACACCGACAATAATGCATGTCAAATAATAAAGTCATCTTTGGATGTAATTTATTATTCACATATACAACCTTATAATCATCATGTGTTTGCCATCACAGATGCACATGTAGTCCGGCCAAAAATTAAACTTCCTTTAGGCCGAATAATACCCGCATGGATGTATATATACACAAATTATTTAATATTTTTTACAAGCTATCTACATAAGAGAGGTCACTTTGACTACTTCTTACTTCAATTAACTCATTTAAAGATGCTAAACAACTTTATAGTTGAATTTGTATTGAAATAAAATTAATTTTGAATGTTTTTTATTTAATGTCCATGTGTATATATATATATATATACACCAAAAAAAATTCTAGAATTCAAAGTACATACTGAATATATTTATAATCAAAATATTTATTCAATATTAAATTGACATAAATGATTATATATCTAAATAAATATTGATAAGAAATTTAGCAATATTTTGATGACATATAGATGAATATTAAATACTTAATTAAAATATTCCTCATCAAAATATTCATCAAAAGAAATTTATATATATATATATATATATATATAATGAGAGATTCATGGAAAACACATTCTTCAATTTAATTATGCCATGCCATGAATTACGGATATAGACGTTACCCATGGTTACTCATGAAGCAACCTAATGCATACCACTTGTTAGATCTGTATTCTTTTGGAATACGAACATACTTATGAATATTATGTCTTTGATACCACTCGTTAGAATTTTATGTAAATTCTACCTTAAACTATAACCCATGTTAATTCATGGTGAGAAACAGGAACAAAAGCGTACCTGATGAATCCATAAAATCTTGATCAATGGGTACAAGATCCTGATCTTCCAATTGTAAGTTTATATCACGCCATGAAAATCGAACACGTGAATTAATATAACTCTCAGGGTATACCTCTATGGTATCTCATAGATTCCTGAACAATCCTAATATCTATAACTATGCAAATAACAATTCCAAAGAAAAATTTACATAGTATCTTTCCTTAACTTTGGGAAATTTGCTCAATAAATACTGTCAACATACAATAAATTTCCTAACTGCAACAAGACCTAAGTGACCTATAAGATTACAAAGCATTCCTCTTGGCATTTAGTCCAAAAATTAGTTCCAATAACTCTCCAACAAAAATAGATTATGTCTCCAAAAGTCACTAACTCCCAACGGTTTTCCTTCCTCCTCGACATTGTATTTGAAAAAAGATAACCACAGAGGGTGTGAGTTCATCAAAACTCAATGAGTAGATGATTGTGCAATAATATAAAGCACAAATACAAATACCAGAATCACAACCATAATTTAAAATAATACCTCTAATACGTACAAGCACGTACAGATACATATACACAAGTGCACCTTATTATGCAATCATAACGTGCTATTCTTTCGTGAGTCCACACTTTCACAAGCCGTCATTGAATCATAAGTCAATAAAAAGGTGCAAACGGTTTATATTCCCTGAACCCTAAATTTCCCTTACACAATTACACACAAATAGAAATAAATAGATCCAACAATCCAATCACAATTCCAAAGCATGTACAAGTATAAATCAACTACACACACAAAGTATATTATACAAATAATGACATGCCTTCCCTCATGTGAGTATATCTTCTCACTAATACCGTATTGAGTCTAAATCTAGATACTCACACTTCCCTTAGTATTTTTTCTCAATAGGTTTGTGCTAGAGGTCTATATTCCTCTAGACTTGATTCCCTATGTTTATCTGTACGGATGCCCCTATCTACGGATTTACTAATCGGTTATTCCCCTGTGGGTTTATGTTCCCACCATAGTTTCCCCTCTCTTTACCATGCACAAACAGCCAACACAAAACACATAATAGAACAACCAATTCACCATTCCCAAATTCAAGCCATATTATAATCCCCCAATATCACAAGAAATTACATTATCTAAGTAATATCACTAAGTAGGAAATTTAATAAATTCAAATTCAATTATGGTGGGAATGAGATTTATATTGTACTTGATCAATTTAAATAAAATCTCAAAAGCAAGGTCACCCACTCACCTCGATGTTTACCCGACTATACCTTGGTCCTCTCAAGAATATGTGTAAAATGTTGGAAGGAAATTCTCTCCACTCCAAGCTAGCCATGTGTAATATCCCAAGAATTTATATGAATATTTAAAGTCTAATTTGAAGTTTAGTGAAAAATTTAATTACGTGAAAAATTTACTTTTTGAATTAGTGAAGAAAATGTGGGAATAGAAATTTTAATTTTTAATTGAGGAAATTTTTACACATTCTCAAGGACTAAAGTGAAAAGAAAAGAAAGTATAGAGGACTTTTGAGAAATGACCAAGTAGGAACCCGAGAAGAAGAATAGAGCTTATGGGAATGAATTATGAGTCCGGTACTGAAAGGATGATGAATTTGAGGTTAAAGTGAAGTTTGAGACATTGAGAGGGACTAAAGTGAAATAAGGAAATATGTGGGGCACCTAGGATTTAGAAACACCTGAGGTGAGATTTTATGAATTTGCTTTTGCTAGTCTTGACTGAGGGTCAATTGCAGAACAAGTGATAATTTCACCCCGGGCGAGTATATAGGTGGCCTCACCTATTTTTTTTATTCATTTTTCTCCTTTCCTCTCTCTCTCTTCATTTTCTCTCCTCTCTTTCTCTCTTCATTCTCTCTAATTTCTCTCTCTACACTCCAACTCTACAACCGGGCTTTGAAGGGTGGATCTCGGGCTACAGGGCGAGCCTCTAGGAGCCAAGCAACGTAGGGAAAGCAAGGAATCGAGGTAGAAATTTCTATTTCTTAAGCTTTTCCCTATTTTCTAGTTTTAAGAGTGTTTGAGGAAAAATCGAGATTCTGGCTTTGTTTCTCGATTAAAATTGGTGATTTTGGTGTCTAAATTCTCCTTAGACATTAAGGGTGAGATCCCATGGAAGAAATCATGAAAAACGGTGAAGATTTGGCCAGATTCGGGCCAAAACCGAGAGAAAGTCGCGAATGGTCGCGATCGTGGCGCCCAGGCGCCATGTGTGGCGCCTAGGCGCCAAGGACATGTGGGGAAGAGAAAGGCATGGCGCCAAGGCGCCACGTGGGGCGCCTAGGCGCCGGGCATGGGTGGCGCCCAGGCGCCAGGTGTGCCGGAAAACCTTAGCTCATTTTCAATCGGCCATAACTTCTTCATCCGGACTCTGTTTTGGGCAAACTTTATATCGTTGGAAAGCTCATTGAGTTTAGTTTCCAATGGTATAAGTTTCATTTAGATATTCATTACTGATTAGGAGTTATGACTTAAGATGTGAGTAAAGGTCGAGAGTAGTGGTAGGAAATTTCTCTATTTCGTAACCCTGATAGTTTTTGTCTGGTTACAATAGGAATGGTCAAGGTGCAAAGTGGGAGTGCCGAGAGCGTGAAATCCAGGTGAGTGGGTTAATACTTGCTATGATTAAATATCTGTTATTGACTTTTTGCATCATAGTGGAAATATGTTGTATATCCAAGTTTGAAGAGGATGATGTAGAACGATGAGGCATAAACAATTGTGAAACGTGTCTGGTAATGTATATAATTATATTTTCTTATTTTCCCATGAATGGAGGTTATATAATGGATTGTGAATGGCATGTGAACTGAGTTGAATAATTGTTCTATATTATGGGTTATGTTGTATACATGCTATGTTGCTGGAACCACATTGATTATGTTGTGGCTTGAATTGTAAATGACTGAGTTGTGTATGTGGCTCAAGATTATGATTGAGGATGTTTTTATATATGATTGTGATTGTGTTTGACTGGAAAGGAAAGGCATGGTGGTGCACCCCATGGAGAAATTTATGTGAAGTTATAAGGGTGGAGATTATAAATGGAGCGATAAGGGTGGATGCGGCGGGGGCCGCGGGCAACGATCCAGAGGTATTCTGGACGACCCGGTTGGTACGGAAAATTTGTGCGAAATTGATTTCACCGATTGTTGTTGTGAACTTTTGAATTATGTTGAAATGTATTTGATTTATTTGGATATTGTCGTGAAGTAATACGAATAATATCATATCATATGATGATCGATTTACGTATGATTGCTGCATGTTATCATTATGATGTATGATATTTTTTTTGTCATAGTATTGTGTTATCTACTCACTGGGCACGTGGTTTGCTCATACCCCTCTTATTGATATTTTTTTTTCAGAGTTGACAGCTGAAGGTAAATATCGGAACAAGGAATTATGGATCCTTAGTCCATGATTACCTTTTCATTTGTTCAGGATAAAGGTATAATAGTTAAGTCTTATTCTAAGTTGTATAAGTCTAGAAATCTCTGTAATTGGGTAGGTTCATTCAGTGATGTAATGTGAATGATTGTAGTATGTATAGAGAATTCGGTTTGGTTGCATGAAACAGAATTGTATGATGATTAAGAGAAAGATAGGCTTACAGAGGTGAAATGAAATTCACTTTCCGTGCCGGTCACGTGCTCAGATTTTGGACGTGACAAGTTGGTATCAGAGCTTTGGGATTAGGTCTCCTACCGATTACAGAGTAAGGTAACATTAGTGGGATCTCCTCTATCATGGTGAACCCGGGCACGACTATAGAGAGATGGCTCCACTGAAGGTCCTGTAGGATGTTTTCATTTCCTTTTCCTCCAAGACTTGTCTTTTCTTATGAATTATGTTTTTAGTTTTAGTTTTAGAGAGTTATGGCTATACTTTTGAACTCGGTAAGGGAAAGGTTATTATTTGTTTTGATTCCGTTGCTGTCGGATCAAATTGTATGTATGGGGATTTATATGTTAAATTCATGATTGATTTTGTGTGACTGATTTCTTTTATCTTTCTTAATTTTATTATTACTATTTTTGGAGTACCATCCCATAAAAGAAACCACTGGCATTAAAAGCAGAAGGATTACATTGCAAAAAAAAAAAATAATTACTCATGCATGAGTAATCTAAAAGCGAGGTGGTCTCGGATTAGGAGGGTTGTACTGTATCATCACCCCTCGACCATTCCTTGGAGCGAGAGACAGAGCAATATCGCGGAGGGTAGTGTAAATCCCATTCATACAATCAACACTTCTTTGTTGTTGATTGTAGAAGCACTGGGTAGACCAATAGAAGAACCTGTCTATTCTTGAAGTCATTTCTGCATGATTGCGTTTAGTTAACTTCTCTAGGTTTTCTATCATCTTTTTCAGATTTTTGACCTCCTACTCTAGACAGGCGATTTTGTCGTCCGAGGTATGGCCCGTGCTAGTCTCCTCAGTTTCCTCGATCTTCTTCATTTTCTTCTCCTTTTGCTTCTCTGGAGACCCCTCAAAAGGTCTTTTGCCCTTGTCTTTGCCCAGACTTAAGTTTAAGTCGAGCTCTTCTCTCCTGGCATCCACTGTGAGATCAATGTACTTCCTTGTGGCCATGATTTGGAAAATTTAGAAATTTATGTCGGAGTATGAGAAGAGAGGAATGCTGAGAAGTTGTAGGCTCAGAGATGATTACTCTTTGTGGTGTGGTAACTGAGAACGTTGGGATAGTTCTTATAGAGGAAAAATTTGAACTCAGAGACAAGAAGATATCTCTTCGCCGCACCCTATACGCTTAACCTATGGATTTCTGCAAGCTGGAAGCTAGAAGTCTAGGGTAGGTATGCACACCAACAACGCGTCGCATTAATGGCAAAACCACGAAAGTCAATATTCGGTGGATTTGCGGCCATTTACACTTGGTTTTTCCATTTCTCTCGTTGGCATTTTCTGAAATTGAAAGAAGTCGACAATGTAGCCATTAAAGATTGCCTTGGATGTTTTTATGATAAACGAAAATATATTTCTATGCTTTCTTGTATTGTTCTTGAAAGCCTTCAGTTGAGTATAATATGCATGATTGATTGAATTATACTGTGATTATATGTATCTAAATACATATGATATGTATGTATGTTGTTCATGTATAGAGAGTGAAGGCTATTTGTTATGGCCAGTAATAATATGTAGTGATTCTACATATATTCAGAGAATGAGAAGTCTGAAATTTAAAAGGACTTGAATAGATGAAAATATATAGATAATGATGTATCTCCATGTTTATACATATATACTTATATGCTCGTAGAGGCAAGTGAAAGGTAAAATTTTTCTCACTTTATGGAACGCTTGGTGTGTAGATGTGAGAAGTTTTTATTTTAATATGTATGTTTGAAAATGTGTAAGCTTAGGGCAAAGCCACGGATTAGAAACCTAGATAAGGCTAGTATGAAGCTACCCGTTCATGGAGTAATATCTCGATTTAGAATTATTGGATAAGACAAATACAGAGTTAAGAAGCCATAAATTGAAGCGGCGATTAGTTTAATAATTTGAGCAAGAGTCAAAAGTTAGCCGAAATTTTTGAGGAAATCTTTTGTATTAGATTATATTTTGTTATTTTCTGGCATGCTTATCTGAGACCGTTGGCATTGCGTCGGATAAGGTCTGTAGGTCATCTTTAGAGTATGATGTAAAGGTTTTGTAGCCCTAAATTTCGTCTATATATAATGGATGCCCCATTACGCTGCTCACTACACTAAGAGTTTATATCTATAAGCTTTCTAGCATCAAACTTCTCCTTCTGTACAACCTTTATAGCTCAGAAAGATATGGCCGGCAATAAATCTTTCAATTTAAACTTTGAGGCTGGCAAGGTAGAGCTAGATCTAAATCTTAGCTTGGAGAATTATAAGAATAAGAGATCCATGGAAGAGTCACCAGAGGCTAAGAAAAGAAAAAGGGATGTAGTAGAGTTAGAGGATGTTAGCATAGCAACATCTTCTAATAATGAGCTTGCGCTTATGAGACAAAAGATGGAGGACTTGGAAAGATTGATAAACCGCCACTTTGAGGAACAGGGGAGATCGATAAATCGTCTCTATACAGAACAGGAGAAGCTTTTGAACCATCATTTTAGGGAATTGGCGAATAGAGTTGATAGACATTCAATGTTTGTAACTCAAAATTTTCGTGACCAACAAGCGAGATGTATTGACTGTATAAATGGAGTGACTTCTGCACTTCGCCAAATTTCCCAGACGTTTCCTCCCGAAACTCTTTCTAGGCTGCAACGATTAACTTCCTCCTTAAGGTCTGAAGCACCTTCTTCTTCTAGACCTGGAGCACTTTCTGCATTTCAAAAGCCTCCTCGTTCTTAATTTATACTTTCTTTTGTTTGTACCGAAAGCTACTGTTTGATCTAATGTTTACGTATTAAAATTATCTGTTTTGTAAATCAAGTTCAGCTTGTTGCCTGTAACTTATGTATTAGAAATAAAAATTTTCGTATTTGATTTTTTTGTTGTTGAGGCAATTCTTTTACTGAAGAAATTGAGAAATAAAAATATGTTGAACTTGTTATATTTTGTACTTGATTGTGAAAATTCTAAGAGAGAGAATGAGATATAGACAAAATATCTGCATTTGTTTCAATCTTGAGGTAAGTTTTGAATTCGGAGGACCGAATTCTTTTAAGGGGGGAAGAATGTAATATCCCAAGAATTTATATGAATATTTAAAGTCTAATTTGAAGTTTAGTGAAAAATTTAATTACGTGGAAAATTTGCTTTTTGAATTAGTGAAGAAAATGTGGGAATAGAAATTTTAATTTTTAATTGAGGAAATTTTTACAGATTCTCAAGGACTAAAGTGAAAAGAAAAGAAAGTATAGAGGACTTTTGAGAAATGACCAAGTAGGAACCCGAGAAGAAGAATAGAGCTTATGGGAATGAATTATGAGTCCGGTACCGAAAGGATGATGAATTTGAGGTTAAAGTGAAGTTTGAGACATTGAGAGGGACTAAAGTGAAATAAGAAAATATGTGGGGCACCTAGGATTTAGAAACACCTGAGGTGAGATTTTATGAATTTGCTTTTGCTAGTCTTGACTGAGGGTCAATTGCAAAGCAAGTGATAATTTCACCCCGGGCGAGTATATAGGTGGCCTCACCTATTTTTTTTATTCATTTTTCTCCTTTCCTCTCTCTCTCTCTCTCTTCACTTTCTCTCCTCTCTTTCTCTCTTCATTCTCTCTAATTTCTCTCTCTACACTCCAACTCTACAACCGGGCTTTGAAGGGTGGATCTCGGGCTACGGGGCGAGCCTCTAGGAGCCAAGCAACGTAGGGAAAGCAAGGAATCGAGGTAGAAATTTCTATTTCTTAAGCTTTTCCCTATTTTCTAGTTTTAAGAGTGATTGAGGAAAAATTGAGATTCCGGCTTTGTTTCTCGATTAAAATTGGTGATTTTGGTGTCTAAATGCTCCTTAGACATTAAGGGTGAGATCCCATGGAAGAAATCATGAAAAACGGTGAAGATTTGGCCAGATTCGGGCCAAAACCGAGAGAAAGTCGCGAAGGGTCGCGATCGTGGTGCCCAGGCGCCATGTGTGGCGCCTAGGCGCCAAGGACATGTGGGGAAGAGAAAGGCATGGCGCCCAGGCGCCACGTGGGGCGCCTAGGCGCCGGGCATGGGTGGCGCCCAGGCGCCATAGGTGTGCCGGAAAACCTTAGCTCATTTTCAATCGGCCATAACTTCTTCATGCGGACTCCGTTTTAGGCAAACTTTATATCGTTGGAAAGCTCTTTGAGTCTAGTTTCCAATGGTATAAGTTTCATTTAGATATTCATTACCTATTAGGAGTTATGACTTAAGATGTGAGTAAAGGTCGAGAGTAGTGGTAGGAAATTTCTCTATTTCGTAACCCTGATAGTTTTTGTCTGGTTACAATAGGAATGGTCAAGGTGCAAAGTGGGAGTGCCGAGAGCGTGAAATTCAGGTGAGTGGGTTAATACTTGCTATGATTAAATATCTGTTATTGACTTTTTGCATCATAGTGGAAATATGTTGTATATCCAAGTTTGAAGAGTATGATGTGGAACGATGAGGCATAAACAATTGTGGAACGTGTCTGGTAATGTATATAATTATATTTTCTTATTTTCCCATGAATGGAGGTTATATAATGGATTGTGAATGGCATGTGAACTGAGTTGAATAATTGTTCTATATTATGGGTTATGTTGTATACATGCTATGTTGCTGGAACCACATTGATTATGTTGTGGCTTGAATTGTAAATGACTGAGTTGTGTATGTGGCTCAAGATTATGATTGAGGATGTTTTTATATATGATTGTGATTGTGTTTGACTGGAAAGGAAAGGCATGGTGGTGCACCCCATGGAGAAATTTATGTGAAGTTATAAGGGTGGAGATTATAAATGGAGCGATAAGGGTGGATGCGGCGGGGGCCGCGGGCAACGATCCAGAGGTATTCTGGACGACCCGGTTGGTACGGGAAATTTGTGCGAAATTGATTTCACTGATTGTTGTTGTGAACTTTTGAATTATGTTGAAATGTATTTGATTTATTTGGATATTGTCGTGAAGTACTACGAATAATATCATATCATATGATGATCGATTTACGTATGATTGCTGCATGTTATCATTATGATGTATGATTTTTTTTTTGTCATAGTGTTGTGTTATCTACTCACTGGGCACGTGGTTTGCTCATACCCCTCTTATTGATATTTTTTTTCAGAGTTGACAGCTGAAGGTAAATATCGGAACAAGGAATTATGGATCCTTAGTCCATGATTACCTTTTCATTTGTTCAGGATAAAGGTATAATAGTTAAGTCTTATTCTAAGTTGTATAAGTCTAGAAATCTCTGTAATCGGGTAGGTTCATTCAGTGATGTAATGTGAATGATTGTAGTATGTATAGAGAATTCGGTTTGGTTGCATGAAACAGAATTGTATGATGATTAAGAGAAAGATAGGCTTACGGAGGTGAAATGAAATTCACTTTCCGTGCCGGTCACGTGCTCAGATTTTGGGACGTGACACCATGCCTTCCCATAAGATGTGGAAGGCACATCAAAGGATCCATCCCTATAAAGTAATCATGCAAAAAAATATGCTAAGGTCACAAAATAAGAAAATCCTTGTCACTAATTCTGACCTTTGCTCACACATTTGGTCATAACTCTTAATCGGTAAAGAATTTTCAAATGAAACTTATACCATTGGAAACTAGACTCAAAGAACTTATTTGCTAAAAATGGAGTTCGGATAAAATAGTTTTAGCCGTTTGAAAAAGTCCAAGAAAACATTGCAACTTTGACCTTAGCACAAATGCCACTATCGGCTTAGATCCGACCAAATCTCTACTGTTTCTTATAATTTCTTTCATAGGTTTTCATTCTTGGTGTCTAAAGAGCATTTAGACACCAAAAACTCTCAATCTTCACTAACAATCCAAGCCCCAATCCTTATTTTACCCCAAAAACTCAAAAATAAGGAAAAGTTTGAAAATTTGGGATATCTATCTCGATTCCTTGTTTTCCATGTGTTAGTCCCAATCCTTATTTTACCCAAAAACTCAAAAATAAAATAGGGAAAAGTTTAAAAAATTAGAATATCTATATCGATTTCTTGTTTTTCCTGTGTTAATTGGCCGCCGATGACTCACCCCATCGCCGGAGCCACTAGCTAGTGCTTGGTTGGCGGATTTGGGTGGAGAGGGTAGAGAGAGAGAAAAGAGAGAGTGAGGAGAGAGAGAAAGTGAGGAAAATGAGGAAAAAAAAGTGGGACCACCTATATGTATCCACCCATAGTAAAATTACTACTTTGTCCCTAGGTCAACCTCCAATTAACCTCAGTAGTGACAAATTCGTAATTTCTACAATTTGAATATTTTCCATACTCTAGGTGCCACCCTAATTCCTTATCCATTTTAGTCCCTCTTGGGACTTGGTAAATATCTAGCTCTCTCAATTCTGTGTCCCTTAACACTATTTCTACTGCCTGAGGTGCTTCTCTAACCTTACTTTCATTAGCATATAACAACGAAAATTTTTCATAAATAACATTCAAAAAACTCAATTAAATATGGAAAACTAAAATGAACAAAATAATTTTATTAAAATAATGCATTAAAAATAACATCATTAAAATATCGTTATAAAATAATGACAACTATCGTTATAAATATCGTAATACCTTCAATCACATGGTCTCAAAATTGACAGATATTACACGTGCTTTAAACTTCTTTAAATTCTCTTTGATTGAAAAGAAGAGAATGAAAATTATCTTACAATTCAAGACTACAACCCCTTTTAGATGACAAATAAGTTTAGTTACTTTTTAAGTTTATACAACTTTCAATTTTGCCCCTCATCAAATTAGATATTACACTTCGATATCTACACTCATATATTCCATGACAATTATACCCTTAAATAAAAATTTACTCTCAATTAAAAATCACTTTTAATTTTTACTTAAATAAAGATCTAACATATTTTAATATTACATATGGCAGATAAATAAATCTAACAGCAACTGTTTTGACCCCGATACTTTGTCAATTGTGATATACTTCTCTAATACACACCTGGCATGTAAATAAATCATTTAGAACGCCGAAGTATGCAATGCTGGATAGTAATATTTTTTAATAAAAGCATGATAACAAATACTTCAAAACTGCACTTAAGCTTTCTTTTTCGAGGGGAAAAAGAAGCCAACCCATATGATGATCCCACAAGGTCCAGTTTATGAAACAACCCATGAACTTGTAACATGATCAGAAGATTTGAACTCATGATCTTTCACAATTAAGGCATAGCATACATCATTCATAAACAACTTTAAAATGTTAACGAAGCTGGAAAAAATGTTAACAAAGCTGGAAACCCTATTTCCAGGCAGTCTATCCCTTCATCCACCTCACATTGCCGCCACCACCAGTAGGTCTTTACATGGTTGTAAGTTGCAAGATGTTGAGGTTCCTATTAAGTTGAATAGTCATGTATGACTGCTGGCTGGACAACTGAGACCTGAACTGAACTATTAGGGCAGGCAGTAGCATTAATGGTATGGGAATTATCTATTCATCCAAAAACCCATTTACATTCTTGCCTACAGACGTATTGCCATCCATTCAACTCCTTACATGCTCAGGGATGAGACGGTGTCGCAACTCAGCGGGTGCATCAGCCAATTCTGCATCATTTATTTTTAATGAGCCAAAGCAACAGAAACATCATCTAGCCCAACAGAGGTGTTAAAAAATAAAACATTTCCTTCCTCAATTGTAAGACCCTTTAGTTTACCAAAATTAGTGAAGACGAGTTGGTCCTTGAAAATAGCATATTTGTTGCACATTCATTATTTTGCCAAGTGACCCAATATGTTGGAAGGATTAAAGTGCAATGCGATTTTTATTTTTAAATACTAACTTGTACACTCACTGACTTTCAAAGAATAAAACTAAATAGACCTAACAATTCAGAGACCAAATTATTAGTTTATTAAAAAATTATATATCTGCTTACCTTGTGCTGTAAAATCAAACAGAGGAGGTAGCGGTCGCCCATTCGGCAAGCATGCATTTGGGTCTCTCAGATCATTAAAGAAGGGGTGTGCACATGCTTCCAGCTGTAAATGGTAAATAACTAAGATCAGACCAACCAAAAGGGGATACATATTTTCCTTCCATAAGCTAAAACCACATAGTAGTGTATAACAACAGTTGAAGTTACGCAACAATTTCAAACATAAATGAGATGTAAAGTATTTTTTTCCCTTAAAAGCAAATTAAATTTCTTACAGCAGTGCACCGTAGATTTGGTGAATACTGGAGCAGCCTCGATACAAGATCCACAGCTTCTGAAGGCATTCTCTTGTGAAAAACCTGGAAGTTAATAATTCAGTCAGTTACCTGACTAGAAATTTTTATCAATCACAAATTACTCACTACCTTTGGTGTGGTTGGCAATGTGAAAGACAACTAACCTTGTGCCATGGGTGTGCTTTAATCTGAGGAAACTTAAATTCAGAGTAATTTGGATTCATGCACTTTATTTCTTCTCTGGTTGGTGTCCCCAATACCTATAATAATAAAAGTCAGATTGAAAAACAAATGCCGATAGAAAATGCAACTTTGTAAGGAAAAGTAAGGATATTATAGAACTGAAGAGACAAGAGATTGTACCTTAATGATTTCCACCAGCTGATCAACTCCACTCTCTCCGGGGAACATTGGCTGCAGTTAATACAAGACAGATAGACATCAATCTGAAAATGTGACTTTCTATTCCAAGAGCTGGCTAGCAATGATTGGGAAAAAAAAAGTAATAATAAAATACTTGGATAAACTATCTGAGTGTTTTACTTCATGATAACTCAGCACCACATTATTGGTTCTTTCAGAAAATCTCACTTAGGTGACATAAATCCATTACATTTACTTCATGCTGCAAGTCCCCAAGACTAAAATTACTTAATAAACCAGACATCCAAGGGTAATATGCTTGACGAGACAAATGAACACTTGATGGATAGAGAAAAGACAATAAAACACAAGTTGGAGAAGGGTGAGAATTCACTCAAGGCCACAGAACAGAGCACCTGATAGTAAATATTATTGGCCACAAAATGCAAAATCAATGCTTTTCTCAGAATTCCCTCTACTCGAGAGAGATGAATAAGAATAAGATAGAATCTTGCGTATGCTCACCTGTCCTAGCAGGAGCTCAGCCAAAACACAACCAACAGACCACATATCAATAGCATTTGTGTATTCAGTTGCCCCAAATATAAGTTCTGGTGCTCTATAATACCGTGAGCAGATATACGATATGTTGGGTTCACCAGGCACCTAAAAGTTCAATAATGTCATTAGCTCACGCACATACTAAGTAAGGTTTCCAAATTTATGAAGAAAAGGAACATACCAACATCTTTGCACTCCCAAAATCACATATCTTAAGCTGATGAGTATGAGGATTAACCTGCAATATGCATCAGAAGTCAATTTTATATGATCTGACGTTAAAGAAATGACTTCCAAGGAAAATAATGTTTAAACTTGCAATAATCCTCATCAGGAAATCAATAATTAACATCAATGAACATAAGAACCTACTCATAGTGGCAGTCCATGTATTTTTCAGAAACAGGTATAAATATAGGCTCTGCTTATTTTGTCTCTTTCCTTTCTTGTAGGCATAATATCATGAAATCATTTTCAAATTAAACAATGCCTCCCCTTGTCCCCCCACCAAACCCCCCCCCCCCCCCCCAAAAAAAAAAAATTAACAAATTCCGGAAAAGCTGCAAAAAGAGGGAATTCTTGAGCAGCAGATCTGGAATACTTGTTTTAGGTATTTTCATGAGAAAACATCATGGTGAAAATAAAATAAAAATTTACTGGAAAGTGAAAAAAGGAAAACAAGAACCATGCATCAGGCTGAACTGTTGAAATGAGTGCATAAAATCTTACCAATAAATTCTGCGGTTTGATATCACGATGACAGACACCAAGCACATGATGCAAATAATTTAATGCACGGCATATCTACGAGAAAGAAGTCCCAATCAGTATAAGAACCAAAGTCACAAACTCATAGCAACTATCTGAAATTCTAACATGCATTACCATGGAAACTCAAACCTACCAGAAAAAGAGTGCAATATCCCATTTTCTAGACTTACCTGGTATGTATAAAGTTGTATATAAATGATAGGCATATGTTGATGCATTCTGATATAGTGCTTTGAAACTCTGTAGACAGTTTCTGATACATACTCCAAAACTAGATTAAGGTATAGCTCATCTTTTTCGGTAGTTGAAAAGAAACAGTGCTTTAGTTGAATAACATTAGGATGGTCAAGCATGCGCATGACCTGGAGTTCCCTGTTCTTATATCTCTTGTCTTGCAACACCTTCTTTATTGCAACTGTTTCACCAGTTTCAAGGCACTTAGCCTACAAGACAAAGATGGTTTGTAATTAAGCAAACCAGTATCTTGACAAGCACATTGAACAGGAAAGGAAAAGTAGCAACAAAAATTGGTTACAGCAATACATGAAAGATGACTATAAATACCTGAAAAACAACACCGAAGGACCCAGTACCAACCACGCGTTCTGCCATGTATGAGATTGTCTGAAAGCCAAACAAAATATAAATTATTGAAAGCTTAACTTTTCTAGGAAGTAAATTAATACAATTTTTTATGTAACTGTGTCAACAATGTAAGCAAAAAGTGCCACACAACACAAATACCATAATCACTACCTCTTGTCAAACACAAACGGCAATTCAACCTGATCAAGGACAAGGCTAGGGTAAATATGGGGAAGGGATTTTTTAAGAAAAAACAAAAAATTCTGGTCGAACACAGCCCATCGCCTCCTCCTTCTCCTCATCATTATTATTATATTTGAATATAGTTGAAGATTGAAAAAATTTAGCAACTTTTTTCAAAAAATGATAAACTTTTCATCTCTAAAACATCTTAAATTATGAGATTATACAATTTATACATTGAAAAGTTAATTAAGTTTATACGTATAAGAAAATTTTGGGAAATTAGTAGTAGTCAGGCAGGATGGGGCTTAGACCATCTTCCCTCGAAGCTTGAGATCAGCAGCCCAAATATGAGGACCAAATTGCACTTTCTTGGGGCCCAGCAGGTCCAATGACACTTGCTATTTTGCAACACTCAAGTGTTCAAATAAACAAACCAAAAAGAAAATCAAAATATAACAGAATACAGATGTAATATTCCCACTCCTTATCCCTACAAGAGCACATACCAAGCAGTCCAAACGCATCAATAGTAAGTAATAAATGATTATGAATATAACAAAAAAATCTTCAAAATCCAAAGCATCAAAATAAGACACAGAAGGAAGAAGGAAAGAGCAATCACTGAACTTATGGAAATAAAATAGTTATAACAAAATCACCTGCTTTGGTTCTCCATCTCGACCACCAATGGCTGTTGTAATTACCTGCCCTGTTTCAGCTCCATTACCATTCACGACAGTTGCCTCTATATCCTGCATGGATGCAAAATTAACAGCAAACACAAAAATTGATAGCTTCTGATGTTGGCAAAGCCCATTCAGGTTCATACAACTCAACAATATATGAAACATGTCTAATGAGATCTCTAAAAGCATTTGAACTAAGACAGAAAGGTTCATATGTGCTCACTTGTTTACATTAAAATGAATACAAATTATTTAAACTGCTTCTACATTACTAAAGCAGAAAAGTAATGATTAACCTATACACGAAAAGTAGGAATTAGGAAAATGTGGAAAATGAATAAACATAAATACCTTTTCATGGCGGTTGTTGCCTTTCTCATCTCTAATTTTCATTTCATGCAATTCTTTGGGAAGCTGATCATAACCTGATTTCTCTGTTTTATCCACCACCACAGACACATTGGATGTGCCAACAGTAGTTTCTTCTGATGCACCAACATGTTGATCCATATATGTGCTGCCTCTCTCAACAGGATTTGTTTCCTCATTGACTTTCCCTTCAGTTTCTTGTTCAAACTTAGCTCTCTTTGTGTTAGAATCCCCTCCCTGAAAGGAAACATTGGATTATAAGGGGGGAAAAAAAAAGACACAAAAACAATCACGTACACTACATGATATAGTTCCTATAGAGTATAGATCACTGAAAATATTCGGAATGAATTATCAACTTCCAGTAGATAGGAAACAAACACACAAGAATTCCAAAACATATATGGAATACGGACAAGGACATCAAACGTGATATGGCTGAGCTTTCTGTGTTCTTTCCTTCTTTTGATACACTTCGAATACAATCATTTTAAACTACACACAAATCATGCTGTCATCAGCTAAATAGAGACAGTATAATCAGAAGAGGACTGCAAATACCAGATTACAAATTATAAAGAAAACAGCTGTTTTAAATAAGGCACATAGCGATCACAAACATCAATAACTACCAGATGAAAGGAGGGAAAAAAAAAAAAGTAGGCGAATAATATCAATAATTGAATGTCATCTGGAAGAACTCCATGAATGAAATCACGAATTTTGAAATCTCAAGATCAAGTTTTAAGAAAAACAACCAAAAAAGACAAAAAAGGAAAAACTCCATCATGCTTACAGCAAGCTTCCTCAAGGTGGGCATAACAGACCATTTCCAACAACTTCCAACATAACATTCAACAATTTCCTTTAATCCAGGCCAATAATATGTTCATTCCTTCCGCATCTAGTTTCTTCCGTTTATCAAGCAACCAAACACACGCGGACGTCCTTAAGATGATGAAAATAAGAACTCAAAATAAAAAACTTTTGAAGGAAAATGTTTAGCTTACAGGATCTGACGAAATGGAAGTCCGCCCAGAAGCAATGCTCTTGAGCCGTCGCATCATATTCATGGTTGCTGATTCCACCAACAACGCAACCCAACCCAACCCAAACCCTAACGAATCCCTCAAGCCTCACCCAAAAAAAAAAAAAAAGCTTCAAGAATTCAACCCACAGAAGAGAGAGAAATTCAACTTTCTCTCCCCCCTTTCCCTAGGTTTCCAGCGATCAAAAAGAAAATGGGATGGAAGGAAAATGGAGCAAAACACACAATCTTATGACATCCCCCTCTCTCCCTCTCTCTCTCTCTCTCTCTTCTTCTTCCTCCTCTTCTCAGGACAGGGCTTCCAGGTGGCCTTTTGTTTTTTTTTTTTTTTAAGAATTATTTTTTAATTTGATTTTCAATTTTCTATGGTCAAACTTCGATCACAATTATAATCATTCCAGCCTCATTGTACCTCAGTCAAACACGAATTCGTGACCGTTCATTGGTCATCAGCGAAAACTGGACGGTCCAGATCTTCTGATTTCGAGATAAAGCAGAGCTCTGGATTATTGACGCGAAGTTACCGAAGTACCCTCAGATTAGTCGCTTATCTACAAAAGATAGGACTTTCGGACAAAGATGCGATATAAAAGGAATAATCACTTGGCAATTTTCTTCTAACAATAACAAATCAAACTTATGACTCTAATCAATCTTTCAGAATAAGTAATTATTGGATTAAAACGTTTAAATATAGGACAAATTTTACATAAAATCTCTTAATTATTTATCACTAATTTTGAATGAAAATATAGTATATGTTAAGAAATTTTTAAAAAGTTTGAGAGACTGTAAGAGAGAGTTAGAATTGTTATTAATGCTTCAATAATTTGTCCAACTACACTATTATTACTTTTATTACGATTGATGGTGTTTGGTCTAATTTGTAGAGGACTCAATTAATTCATCTTGCAAGTTCCATCAATGACAAAAGACACCTTTAAAGTAATTCACTTTTATCTCCTAAAAATTGGTTATATTAAGTAATAAAACTGAGACAACAATAGAAACTTAACTTATAGTCACTAAGCGTAACACTTTTTCTTTTGCCTTTTTTTTTTTTTGCATTTTTTGGCCCTCCAAAAGATATCTTTTTTACGAATTATACATTCCTTACTTAATTTATGCACCTTTTATATTAGATTAATGTTTGTTCAAAAGTGGAAGAGAGAAGCTTTTCCTCTCTTTTTCATCTGATTTTTCTCTGACTGTTTCTTTATTGACGAGGGTTACTAGAGAGCAACTCCACCCCCTTTCGCCTTCTTTTTTTATTTTTTTCTTAGCCATATTTGTGTGAGAGTTTTTAGCTTTTCTTTTTAGAAGACTCTTTGTAAGAGTTTTTGTTAGTTTCAGATCTAATCTTTTTTTTGTAAGTTTTTTTTTCAGATCTATTTTTAGATTTGATCTCTTTGTAAGTTTTTTGTTTTATTTTTTTGTTTTTCGGGATGTTTTTGTTTGATTTTTAATCATTTAAAAAAACTTCGGAGTTATCAGTAACTTTGAAAAAAACGAAACTTATTATTAGTTAAAATAGATAAACACCTATTAATATGATCCAAAATAGAATAGATAAAACGACTTCAAAAGTTTTAACGGTATATCTTAGTTTACATCTTTTGGTTAGTAAGTCGATATATTCTTTTTTCTCTAAATCTCTCGATAGGTTTTCAGATTTATTTGAGAATTTTTTTTTCTTTTATAGTTTTCTGTCTCAATTTTATTTTGGAACCTCTATTATATCTTATCAATATAGTCTATTAATTTTTTCTTAATATGATATAGTTTGGATCTTGTTAGCCATTATCACAAAAAAAAATTCTGTAAATACTATCTTTTGAAAATTTGAATAGGTAAAACAAAAGGAGATGATATGAGCCATGAGATGAAATAGAAATAGAAATTGACTAGGTTGTATTTTCGAAATATCATAAAAGTTTTTGCTCGAGAAAAATATTATTTATATGACTGTAACAAATTATTTTTTGAAAAAAAAAATTGTCTATATTCTCAGTTTTCGTGGCTAATAAACAATCTTAATTCATGGTTTGAATTCAATGTATTTTTCTATTGCTAGAACTTAATTCAATATGATTTTGAAATCTCGTGGTGGGACCTTATTTAAAATGTGAGATGAGAGAGAGAGAGAGAGAGAGAGAGTTGAGAATGATAGTACGAGAGAAATTTAATAAAATATATATTAGCCAATCACGTTTTTAACAAAAGATTTAATGACCAATTAATTTGTTTGTCTTCTGCTTGTAATCAGATTCGGTGAAGATTTAGTTAAATAGTTGACTAAATTAATTTTTTTAATCTTGAAAATCGCGTTTGTCTCTTGATTTAATTGTTCTACATATAAAATATGACTAAAATTATATTTTTGTCCCTCATAAATTTTCATTATCAATTTGATCTTTTATAGATTAATATCTTACTAATTTAGTCTCTAAAATATTTTCATTCTCAATTTGACCCCTTATATATTGATATGTTATCAATTTAGGGTGCGTTTAGAAGAGTTTATTTTGAACTTATCTGATTTATCTTATGACATAAGTACTTATGTACTTGTTTAGAAGAGCTTATACAAATAGCGTATGACATGTCCTCATAAACTCTTCAATTATAAAAATAACTTATATGTAAGCGTTTATATGATAAGAGTTTAAATAAGTTATTTACCTAAACAAGGCCTTAGTCTATCACTTATTTTCATTTTTAGTTTGATCCACACAAATTGATATATTATCAATTTAATTTTTTTTTTGTCTATAACTTTTTATAGTTGCAACTTTTGATGAAAAGACTAAATTGATAATATATAAATCTATGAGGGAACACATTGAAAATATAAATATGTAAAGGACTAAATTAATAACATATCAAATTGTGAGGAAACATATTGAGAGTGAAAATCTATAAGGGACTGAATTGATAACATATCAATTTATGAAAAACCAAACTAAGAATAAAAATTTTTGAAAGACTAACTTCAAAAAAAAAGACATTTGTGAGGGACTAAAATGATGTTTTGGTCTATAAAATATCTTAATTTAATTTTTAAACTATTATTTTTCTCTTAATTTAGTTCTCAAAAACAAAATCTCCAGATTTAGGAAATAATTTTAAAGGCTTTATTTTTAGATTATTAAATTGAGAGGAGAGTAATCATTTAGCAATTATATTGAAAATTTTCATTTTTTAAAGATTAAATTAAGATAAAAGCAAAATGATTAAATTAATTCATTTAAAATTTTAGATAATAAATACATTGTAAAGTCAAATTACAGTTTGTTCCTTTTATCAAAAAAATTACAGTTTGTACTAAATAAAATAATAAGCAATTGTGTAAAATGCAGGAAAACAAGGTAAATAAAGATAAACCCAAAAAATATTAAGATAACTATTTTGAGCTTATGATAATTTTTTCTTGGAAACGATACTTTTTTTCCAGACGTTTTGAAAGTTCTTGTATAAACTTTATTTATCAATTTTTGCAACTAAATTAACAGAAACGCTTCTGTATATATAATATATTGGAAAGTTACAAAAAAAAAAACGATTAGGCTGTGTAATTTCTTTTCTCAAAGGACACTTTTTGTAAATTGCAAATTCACGAATATTTTACAACTAAAATGTGAATTTAATTATCTCAAGGTAAAAACTAAAAATATAATATATCTCAAATTAATGTGTTAGAGTATATCCTTACAATCGAAGAAAAAATTATGAAGAATAAAACGCGAAAATAGCATAGTCAAAATATTAATAGAAAATAATCAAACATTAGAAACAGCTTTCTTTTGGTTAAAATTATCCATATTTAAAAATTGAGTGAATTTCAATAAATTTAGAAATAAACGAAGCAAGCGCTTGGCCGTCCCGTTTGTTATCAGATTGCTTTGACCCGTTTTGGTCTTTGCAAGAAATGGCCCATTTTCTTTTTAAAAGAAAAGCAGTAGTTTAGCTTTAGAACTATTGCGACTGGGGAAATGAAAAGTTTATTTTCCACAATAAATCAGAAGAATCCAAATCTTTTAAATAATAGATAAATATATCCTAAAAATTAAAATAAAAAAACGTAATTCAAGTCAACAACACTTTTCTTTTCTTTTCTTTTCTTTTTTTGAAATAAAAGGTCAATAAGACCTGTGCATATATATACTTGAAAAGTTCATACTTTGCTACAACCAAATTAAATCAGATTCCTAACTATCAAAAGAGAGTCTTTAGCCTCCCAAAAAATATTCATACAAAAATTGATAGACTTTGCAGGAATTTTCTTTGGAGCCACACCTTTTCTGATAAAAAAATTCATTTAATTAGTTGGGAGAAAATTATTAGACCTAAAAACCAGGGGGATTTAGGTTTAAAAAAATCTAGCTTCATGAATTCTACCTTCATGGCAAAACTTAAGTAGGAAATTCAAACAAATAAGAAAAAACCTTGGATCACTCTCTTTAAAGTTAAGTATAACGATCCAAATAAATACTACAATAGATCTTCTTTTATCTTCAAAAGCATAGCCAAAGATAGGGATATTTTTAAAAATAACATCTCTTACCTTATTAGAAATGGAAATGCCATTAATCTTTGGTCAAATCCTTGGCTTAATGATCTACCCCTGCGAAATCAGCTAGTTGGTCCCCTGCCCAAAAATGAAACTAAAAAAATTATGTCAAGCATTATTTTAAGTTCCAACTACTCAAGACTTTGGAATCTAGAGCATTTCCCCTTTTCCCTGCCAAACAAACTAGCTAAAAAAAATTAAGAGTATTGCTCTCACTCTTGCCCAATTAAACATGAATGACAATTTCTTTCGGAAACTAAACTCTAATGTCAAATTTTCTCTCTCTTCTGCCTATAACTCACTTATAGGGAAAAAAAAACCTCCTTTGATCCTAATACTTTTTGGATTTGGAAAGCAAGCTGCAAGCAACGTGAAAAGCTCTTTCTTTGAAAATGTTTTCACAAAGGTCTCCTAATCTCTACCACCCTTTTTCACCATAACATCAACCCCTCCATGACTTGCTCCCTCTACAATTCCAATGTTGAAACATATGAACATGTCCTAAGAGATTGCACCAATGTTCTCCCCATTTGGTCAAATTTCACGACCCCCTCCAATTTTTTTATTGAAGATTTTTTTGTCTGGCTTCATTCAAATTCCACAAACACCTCCAAAACAAATTTGGTATGCCTTAGAGCACAAATTTTTCTATTTACCATTCAATCTATCTTGTTAGCTAGAAATAAATTCTTTTTTGCAAAAGAAGCCAAAAAACCTTCTGAGATTGCTAACCTTGCTATCAGCAAGGCGACTGAATTTTAGGAGCAATTCAACCCTATATCCCCCTCCTGATAATCTTAAACCTTCTAGCCCCTCAAACAAATCTTGGTCTTCGCCCACTCATTCATGGATAAAACTGAATGTTGATGGGTCCATGCCAAATTCTGAGCAAGGAATTGGTGGTTGTATAAGAGATGAACCTAGATGTTGGATCTTAGGTTAGTCTAAGCATATTGGTTATGGTACTGTTCTTTAGGAAGATGTCACATCCTTATTTGGTATGTGACCTGCATGGTGAAAAGGTTCATCCTTACATCGCAAGCCTAAATACCACAACACTAGACTCAAGTTCCATACGCCATAAATTAGGATAAATGCAATAATGACGCCAGTTATCATGTGAAGGAAAATCATAATACTACTTTCCATATTATTTAAATACCAGCAATTTGACACAAAATAATAGTGACTTATTACATTCTTTTTAAGAAAAGTTCAACATCCAGGATCGTTTACAACACATACAACTACCCTAGGTATCCTATGAGATCACAGAGTGACACCTAGAAGTTTAAAAGGAGCATGTCAAAAGTAGACCAAGAAAAATAATCCCAAAGACAAGAAAGGGTAGTGAATCAAAGGAACCACCACGCTTCCATAAGATCGACCGCCACAACTTCAGACTGCAAAAATACCCAAGGAAAGGTAGAATGAGTAAATTAATCACTTAATGAGTAAATCTATAACCAAATGACATGTTATAGAGTTTAAAGACACTCTTTGCTAAATAAATATTAGTAAGAAATAATAGAAAAAAGGTTAAAAATTTGTCATACACATTAGACGCATAACTTCACCAAATAAATGGCACATTGTAAAGAAAAAAGCGAAAGCAATGCTTCACCAATTAAATAACAAATGTTGTTTCAATCATCAAGCACCATAATCCATATGGAAATCATTCCAAAACATTTAACAATGACCATACCTATATATTTAGTCCCAACAACTAATCACAAACATTATTGAACATAAAGAAATCCTACAAATAATTGTGAACAATTTATTAGCATAAAAAAAGTAAGAATAAATATGTATATAAATAGTCTCATCCTTATATCACCATAATATAGATAATATATAAACCGCATCATTATAACCCCTTTTGGCTTAAATGTTAAAGATATACATATATTTCATATGTGTACCTAACCCTTTTCTTATGCCTTCGATAAGCCTCCACACGTGCCAGTACCCAGCACCATCTTAACCATTATAACCAAGTCTTAGTACCCGGCACTAGATCAACCTTATAAGCAATTACCAGCACTCGACACCATATCAACCATTATAACCAATTCATAGGTGCCAGTACCCGGCACCATATTACTCCATCGTAGCTAAATCTATCATGACCACACAATAGCATGCCAATAAAGAACTATGCAAGGCAATGTACAAAAATAATAAATCAATATTGGGTAATTGTCCCACATTAACAACCACAGCAAGAATTACATGCCAGAAAATAAATCTCTATTGCCTAAGCAAGATAAAGATGATCCAACATAAAAATATTTCTATGACCCCAATTTAACCATAAACACAATAAAATGATATGCCATCATAGAGACATCCATTTCTAAATGTATGACAAGTTAGAGTGTAACACTTTCTAACATCAGTGGTCAAATCAAAAGGATTTGTACTTATATACCAACATAAGGTTTGAAGTTTTACCAACTAGAGACAACTAAGCATACTTTCCCATTTTAGAAATCATATCACATAATAAGAAAATTGAGAGAAAAATAAATGTTAGTATGTAAGAGGAATATTCTATACATTCCAGCAAGATATTTTTAGCAAAGTGCTATTCATACTTGGATTTGTAAATTCAAGGGTATCTATGACCACATTAACTCAAATTGGAAGACATACCAACTCATAGAATATAAATTCATAACTCTTGAATTAATTTAACCAATCCATAATTTAACAAAGAACCATAATTACCGTAATTTGCTCAATTAGCAAGACAACAAGATTCCTTACCTTAGCATTTTGGATTCACCCATCTAGTTTTAATTATAAATTGGAATACATACCCTTTAAGTTGCTTGACCAAGACCTTTAAGTTTAATAGAGGAATGTTGTCCAACTTTATAGGAGGTATAGTCCAATAATATTTGGAGAAGCAAGTTGATCTACTCACCTTGATCCCATGCTTGACCACCTTGGCTACTCCCCAAGTATGTGGAATATGCATCAAATAATCCATCCCTAGGAGATAATCATGTAAAAACATGTCAAAGTCACAAAATAAGGAACAACTCCTTATTGCTAGTTTTGACCCATACTCAATATTTTAATTATAACTCTGAAATGGTATGGATCTTTCAATTGATTCTTGTTTCTTGAGAAACTAGATTCAAATACCTTTCTAAAGATATAAAGTTCATTAAAAACGGAGTTCGAACGAGAGACTTGTGACATTTTAAAATCAAATAAAGCTGTCAAACTTCACTGCCACATACGTGCCTAGGCAGGCAAATTCCCATCTAAGTGAGCGAAACACTTCCCGACACTGCCATACACGCGCATAAGTGGCCATTTTCTAGCCTAGGTAGGTCGGGATGCTATATTTATGTGATTTTTTATCCCTACAAGATCTTTCTTTCATTCTAAACTAATTTCCAGCAAAATCAATGTTTCTTTCAGTGGTTTTGCTCTAGAAATCTTTAGGAAACATCTATATATCCAAATCTTCGATTATATTCAAGAATTAAAGCTAAATCTATCAAAATTTTCATTAAAACCCTAACTCTTTATATTTTTCTATCATACTGTAACACCTGAGGTCCTTGGGTATTATTGAAATTTGGTTTTATGGTCAAGTGGTTGGATGTAGGGAAAATTTTTCATTTTTGAATGAGAAATTCATGTTTGGAGTGTGGCTTTGTAGGTGATGTGTCAAGAGTCAAGTATTGGGCTTGGACATGAGTAAGTGTTTTATGTGTGATAAAAATACTTGAGACGGAGAAATTACAACCTCGCCACTGTCTAAATTTTTATTAAGAGGATATTGGATGGCAAATTTGTAATTTCGTTAGGAATGTATATTCATATATATGATACATACACTTACTCCAAGCCATTTGCATCTCTCACACACTCTCCATTTTCTAAACCTTAGCTCTCACCTCTCCCTATATCCTCCATCCAAGAGCACCAACCCCAAACCTCCTATCACTGATCTCCGGTGAAGGGTCCAAGCTTCCAGTGACGAAACCTCACTAGAGGAAGTAGAAGTTAGGGTAAAGTAGTAAACTCCCCATTTTTTTCCATCTTGCTGTCATTTTCAGATTTGAGGGGTTTGTGGGCAAGGATGAGTGTTCTTGGGAGATTTAAGTTTGATTAATGATCTAGACATCTTCTTGGATGTTTGTTGAATGGATTTGAACAAAAATCTTGAAGAATCTATGCTTTAATTCTTTGGAATTTTGGGTTGAATGTGTATCACAAAAAAAAAGAGAGAGAAAGTTAGCATTCTTAAGGGAAATTGATGGATTTAGGTCTTGATTCATGGTTTTAATTTGAGATTTGAATATAGAACTACCTTATAATCATTCCTAGAGTAAAACCATGAAAAGAATCATCAATTTTGATAAGAAATTGGTTTAGAATAAAGGAAATACCTTGTAGGGTTGAAAATCACGTAAACAGAGCATCCCGATCTGCCTAGGCAAGAAAATGGCAACCTAGGCTCCTGCCTAGGCACACGTATGGCAGTGTGTGGGAGTGTTTCTCCCATTTAGGTGGGCATTTACCCTCCTAGGCACGAATATGGTGGTGTTTTTTTTTATAGTTTTGGCTGATTTTCAAAATGTCAAAACTCTTTCATTTGAACTCTATTTTTAACAAATTTTATATCATTGGAAAGGTACTTGAGTCTAGTTTTTCATGGAATAAGATTTAATTGAAAATTCCTTTCGTTTTGAGAGTTGTGACTAAAATAGTGAGCAAGAGTCAAAACTAATAATAAAGAGTTCCCTATTTTGTGACCTTAACATGTTTTCACATGGTTACCTTATAGGAATTTGTTGACCCTAAGGCTTTATACCATAAGTTTTGATGATGACAAATGTATTTGAAATGTAGCATTGATATATATAAAGGTTAATTATCATATACATGCTACAAGTATTTAAGCTTGACTATGTTATTTAATGTGTAATGTCTTATATATTAATCATGCTATTTATCATGAATTGAACTAACCATTTGGTTTGCAAGTAAGATATATTTTATAGGTTGGTTCAAAACAAGAAGAGTGAGTATTGGATTGAAGAACAAGGAAAAGTAACATCATGCCTCACTCAAGGAAAACAATATGCAAGGATAAAGCTCCAAGAAATGAAGAATTAGAAGATTTGAAGTCTTGGAAGCTTGGATACATCAAGATAGCATCCATCATGCTCTAAAAATAAAGTATTTGAAGATAACAAGTGACTGGTCGACCACCCTATCCTGACTGGTCGACCAACGAGCTCCAGAAGCAAAGTCTTTGAGCACTGGTCGACCACCCTATGCTGACTGGTCGACCAACGAGCTCCAGAGGCAAAGTCTTTGAGCACTGGTCGACCACCCTATGCTGACTGGTCGACACCCTATGCTGACTGGTCGACCACCCTATGCTGACTGGTCGACCAACGAGCTCCAGAGGCAAAGTATTTGAGCACTAGTCGACCACCCTATGCTGACTGGTCGACCAACGAGCTCCAGAAGCAAAGTCCTTGAGCATTGGTCGACCACCCTATGCTGACTGGTCGACCAACAAGCTCCAGAAGCAAAAATATTTGAGCACTGGTTGACCAACGTGCCACACTGGTCGACCAACGTGACTGATGAATCACTTCTGGACTATACTGGTCGACCAGCGTGCCACACTGGTCGACCAACGTGCCACACTGGTCGACCACTGACATCAGAAAATGTACTGTAACGGCTAGTTTTTGCTAACATCATTATGGAATCACCTTGGATTTGTCTCCAACGGTCTTATTCGTCCTTGGGCTATATATATCAACCTTGGGGGCTATCAAAAAGAAGAGAGAACACTACTATTGCTGAACATCATCTGTAAATTCTCTCTTATGCAGATTATACCTTTGTAAGCTTATCAATGTAATATATACTCTGTTTTTAGAGAGTTTCTCTATAATTATTGATTTTGATCAACACAAATATTATCTTGAGTTGTATTATCAAGGAGAGTATTCCTTGATAGAGTATTTATTGAGAGAGCTTTTCTTTGGGTTGTAAAGAAGCCAGTTTAGCAGAAATTCTTCGGAGGGTTGAGGAGGAGCCCGGATTCATAAATTCTCCATTGGGTTGTGGAGGAGCCTTGGCTAACGAAATTATTTGTAGTGGTTTGCAAGTACCCGAATCAAACTTGCAAGTATAGTGAAAATACTCAAGTGACTTCTTGAGGACTGGATGTAGGCTTGAGATTAGCCGAACCAGTATAAATCTCTGAGTTTGCTCTCTCTATCCCTTACTCCTTTATTTGTGCTTACTGTTATCTATTCTTTATTTCCTTGCTCCTCATAATTATTCATCTTGATAGCACATTAATTTTCTATATTGTATTTAATTATCCTAAGCATTGTACTTTTACAAAAAATCATTTTAACTTCCAATAAAGTTTTGTGAAAAATTTATAAAACCCAATTCACCCCCCTCTTGGGTTCCAACCATTACTTTCAGAATTAACTCTTGAAGCATCTTCCATATCCTTTAAGGAGGATTAGCTAGGTTGGATAAGAGGTGAAGGGCTTCCACTTTACCTTGCTTAGAATTCTCTTACACACTTTATTGTAGACATATTTACATACATATTTGTGTAGTTTCAAGTTACAAACTGAGCATTAAATTTCATAGATGTATTATATGTGATGGCTCGAAGGAATGATCTTCTATATATTTAACATATGTATATGTCTACATGGAATGTGATGCATGCGATTGACTTGGAAATTACTGCGAATTACGTTGTATTGAATTATATTAACTGGTTGAGTTGTGTATGAAGAGTAGTGATTATAGAATGCATTGTTGTAAGTTTTCGATATCATATTTTTGTGGAAGTCATGAACTAATTGTTAGTATTGAAAGAGTTAAGGAATATGCGTCTATGTGAGTGGTTTTTATAGATGATCGTACATAATTAAAATGATGTATACATACATATATTTTTAATTGTGTGCATGTATAATCATACCAATGGTTGTGGGAGCAACTTGAGGGGTGTGTATAAGCAAGTACTTACCAATTTATTTTCAACTTGAGCATAAGGGAAATGTGTATATACATACATATACATATATATATATATATAGGTATACTTACACATGCAACTCATTTATTTGAATTTGTACACACCTATACCCCCTCGTACAGAACTAAACTCATTTATTTGAAAATGTGGTATGGTTATATGTGTACACACATTCAAACATACATGTGTATAGATATTGATGCATTAAGATTGTAGTAAATGATTATGACACGAATAACTCGATTGCGATATACAAATGATTATGGGAGTTATTGATGGAATGTTGCATTAATGTGATATACCTGTTTACTAATAAATGTGGGACGGGCCGTAAGTATGTGTGTTATGATTCATGATGGATGATGAGGCTGTATAAGTTGTGAATGATTGAAATTGCTCTTGAATGTGATTGATTGATTTGTTGTTGCTATTCATATACCGTGCTGAGGTGGGGCACGTATAAGCTATAAGCAGTGTTGAGGTGTGGCGCATGCTATGCATATACAATGCTAAAGTGGGGCACTTAGTAAAAATTCTATTTGCAATATGATTCTTGTTATAACTTGATTTGATGCCTCCTTAGCTAGGGATGTATGGTTGATATAATTCTTTCTGAAGTGAAATTTGTGTAGGTTCTCTGTGAATAGATCCTTGTGTATAAGTGAGTATATTTGTAACCATAGGTATGATCGCGTCATTATTTTCTCTTTCTTTCTTTATATGTATTTGGATTAGATTTAGCATGACTCTTACCTTAACTTTTTTTCAAGAATAAAAAAAGCAAAGCGACAGTAGCGACTTATGTCTGACCCCTTGTTTGGAGTAAGGGTACATTTATGTTCTCTTTTCTTTTGTATTCTAGTTGGCTTTGTAATTGGGTAGGACAATTAGGTTATACGGTTAGCTAAGACTTGGTTGTTACGTCAACTTATGTATGGTTTGACTATGGGTATAAATCATGATGAGGCTGATATAATTGGAAATAATTGGCCGGTTGATTTGATTTGTATGCTAAAAGAAAAATTAACAGAATGTCTTATGAAATTTATATATAAGATCGTCATATATTGTTGTGGGTTCGAGTAAAAGTAAGGCTTAAGGGTGAAGGGTTAAGTCCTTTTCCTACTAGTCACATGCCCAATCTTGGGCTGTGACACATACCTTTCCAATCCATGATTTATCAGCAAAAATCTCCCTACAAACTAACCTCCTAAGGGTCAAATAACAACCAAAGAACCATTTCCTATCACTCCCAAGTTCCAAAAGTTAGAAATTTAGCAAATCCACCCTTGGGGTTTCTACCTTGCGGAAAATTAGAAAAGGAGATGGGGAAATCTTTCTTACCAAATATGGAATACCACTAGAAGGAAGGAGAACCACCGATGAGTATCCACAAAATAAGAACCAAGAGGAAGTTGAAGAAACTAGCATGAATTGTGGGGAAGAAGAGTGGTGCGCCAGATGGGAGAAGGAAATGGGGAGAAAGAGTGATTGGGAATGAAATGAGTACTAAGGGATTCTTATATTAGTATTAGGAAATTTGTAAAATTTCTTCCATATCCCCCTTTATTTTTTTTTTGATCATCATACATAAGAGTTCATCTCATCATACATTACACATAGAAATAAGAACAAGAAATTTTCATTGACCAAAATCACCAAGTCTACACAGGAGATTATTAAAAAAAATTAGGATCCCTAAGACATGGATGTTACATACTTCCCCCTTAAGAAGATTTGGTCCCTGAATTTCCTATTCTAAAGCACATGAGAGAGTAAGCAAACAATATATCCAATGAGTTAACAACAACAATTACAATAACACCTAAAAGAATGGTGATAGAGTGATTTGAACCCAACCATGCAAAGATCACACCCCAATTAGGAATCATACTAAGTACCCCACCTCAGCATTGTATGGGTATGTATTCAGCAAGTGCTACACCTCAGCACTATCTATGTATATATTCAACAAGTGCTACACCTTAACATTGTATGATAAAATTGAGTGCCATACCTCAGCACTTAGGCAATCAACAACTAATACTACCAGAATAAGGTAAATTCACATTCCATTATCACCCTACTAATTTACTTAACATACACTTGACATCTATGTATCTTGTTAGCAATATATCGATAACATAAAAGAGTGGGATAATGTACATACCATATTTCCATAAACTTATTATCTCAATTTTTATGAAGAAGGACATTTATAACTCTATACAATTTATCACAAGTTTGATAAGACAATGTCATTGAACTCACCTCAAGTGTAGCTTAATTTACCTTTAAAATCCACCAATATAAACTTAGATGTATAGTCTGCCACGTAACTAGTAAATACAATTCCAAATAACTAGTTACACATCATGATTATACAATTAATCATGATCATCCTTGAATTTAAATATATATATATATGTGTGTATATATATATATGAGCAAATCACTCATGAATATATATATATATATATATATATATATATATATATATATATATATCCCCTAACATGTACACACCATTGAGTTCTCACAACTGTACACTACACTTAATAACTATAGACGTACGCGTGCCAGTAACCTATCCACACACACCCAAACTATTCTGAGGTTAGGGAATTTCCACACCTTCCTGTGGATAAAATTTCTATAAGTTATTCTTCATTCCATCTGGTATCTTTGATTTAAGGATCTTATACATCTTCACACTTTACACATATAGTATCCTCACTTGGTTTACCACCAAAATACCATGCAGGTCTTTACTTCCATGAATCAATTCCTCCCTTCCAATCATATCCACCACATTGTACAATCATAACAACTCTTGACCAAATAGGTGCAACATATATGAGTTGTCACTAGAAGATTAATAACTTATTCCCACATCTAATAAATTAGGTCTCATATCACTGTGGCGTCTTCTCTAAGAAGATCACATAGTTTATTTTGATCTTCTCCACCAAATCTGGCGATACTGGCTCCAGTCATCACACAAGGTTGAGTACCCACTTATACTCTAACCAATGTAACCAACTATGCTTACAACACACACTATAATACCTACCTCCTAGTCCTTGGCCCATCTCACAAGAGCAAAGGTTTGGTTACCATGAAAAATTGGCTCTTCTCTCTCTCCAAGTACATTTTCTAGCCTCCTAACACCCTTCCAAATATCACACGCCATTCCCTGACGTTTACTTTCACCAAGAAGTTCATTGACCACTTGGAACGCATAAGGATCCATCCATTGCTCTCATGTATATAAAGCTCACATTCTTAAACTTAGAATTTAAACAAGTTTCAACTTATGTATCTCTCAATGACCTCTCCATAAATCAATTATATGATTTCCAAATGGAATAAGACAACTTGCAAACAATCACATTATGATCACTTGGTCCCTAATTGCAAGTTTAGAATGAGGTCTTGTAAACACATCTTGCTTATACACATCACTAAGTCATGTTTCAATTCCTCAAAAATTTTCCCACATAATGATCATACCTAGATCATCGATATCCATTCTTGTGGTCACTTAATTCTGCTCTTAATGACAATAAACTAATCATTTACTACCACAATCCTGTCACAGTTATAGGCACTATTGTAAACATTAATTTCACACAGTACAAACCACTACATTAATCTTCTATGGTCTTGAAACAATTTCGTCATCATACTATACATACATACTCACAATTCCCTTACTTACAATCTTCTACCCAACATCGTTCCATATTCACTATGTCACTTCATAGAATCTCTCTATCTTTTCATACCCCATCTAATTCATAGAAGGATTCCTTCTTCCATTAGAATCCTATGTCAAATTTCATTGACGTGGGCACACCTAGCCTCCTCCAGAGGCATTTCCTCCTACCACAGTTACCAAATCTATGTACTTATCATAATTTTATACTCAAACTCCAGAGGCGCAACATGACTAATCGACTAAGGAAATAGAAATAAAAGAAAGATACACCAACAATCCTATAAGGGCCTTTAGTGGAACCTCTTCCTATGGTTGTGCCACGCGCGGTTCATGACAATAGGGAAGGGCCCACCAAGGATTCATTTGCTCTATGACCCGTAAGAGACTTATAACCATCCTTTGATTTCACTTTATCATATCCCAATCCAGTATGTGACCGGCATGATGAAAAGGTTCATCCTTACACTGCAAGCCTAGATACCACAACACTAGACTCAAGTTCCATACACCATAAATTAGGATAAATGCAATAATGATGCTAGTTATCATGTGAAGGAAAATCATAATACTAATTTCCATATTATTTAAATTCCAACAATTTCACACAAAATAATATTTATTTATTACATTCTTTTCAAAAAAGTTTGACATCCAAGATTGTTTACAACACATGCAACTACACTAAGTATCCTACGAGATCACAGAGTGACACCTAGAAGTTTAAAAGGAACATGTCAAAAGTATACTAAGAAAATAACCCTAAAGATAGGAAGGGGTAGTGAATCAAGGGAACTACCACAGTTCCATAAGATCGACTGCCACAACTTCAGACTCTACAAAAATACCCAAGGAAAGGTAGAATGAGAAAATTAATCCCCCAGTGAGTAAATCTGTAACCAAACAACATGTTATAGGGTTTAAAGACACTATTTGCCAAATAAATATTAGTAAGAAATAATAGAAAAAGGTTGAAAATTTATTGCAGACATTAAACGCATAACTTAACTAAATAAATGGCATGTTGTAAAGAAAAAACTAAAAGCAATGCTTCGCCAATTAAATAACAAATGCTATTTCAACCTTCAAGCACCATAATCCATAGGGAAATCATTCCTAAACATTTAACCATGGCCATACCTATATATTTAGTCCCAACAACTAACCACAGACATTATTAAACATAAGGAAATCCCACAAATAATATGTAAACAATTCATCAGCATAAAAATAAAAGTAAGCATAAATATGTATATAAATAGCTCCATCCTTACCGTAATATAGATAATATATAAATCACATCCTTATAACTCTTCTTGGTTTAAATGCCAAAGATATACATATATCCCATATGTATACCTAACCTCATCCTTATGCCTCTGATAAGCCTCCACACGTGCCAGTACCCGGTACCATATCAACCATTAAAACCAATCCATACGTGCTAGTATCTGACACCATATTACTCTATCACAGCCAAATCCATCATGACCACACAATAACAAGCCAATAAAGAACTATGCAAGGCAATGTACAAGAACAATAAGTCAATATTTAGTAATCTTCCCACATTAACAACCACAGCAAGAATTACATGCCAGAAAATATGTTGCCTAAGCAAGATAAAGATGATCCCACATAAAAATATTTCTATGACCCCAATTTAACCATAAAGACAACAGAATGATATGCCATAATAGAAATATCCATTTCCAAATGTAAGGCAAGTTAAAGTGTAACACTTTCTAGCATCAGTGGTTAAACCAAAAGGATTGGTAATCATATACCAATATAAAGTTTGAAGTTTTACCAACTAGAGACAACTAAGCATACTTTTCCCATTTTAGAAATCATATCACATAATAAGAAGATTGAGAGGGAAAAATAAATGTTGGTATGTAAGAGGAATATTCTACACATTCCAACATGATATTCTTAGCAAAGTGCTATTCATACTCAGATTTGTAAATTCAAGGGTATTCATGACCACATTAACTCAAATTGGAAGACATACCAACTCATAGAATTTAAATTCATAACTCTTGAATTAATTTAACCAATCCATAATTTAACAAAGAACCACAATTACTGTAATTTGCTCAATTAGCAAGACAACAAGATTCCTTACCTTAGCATTTTGGATTCACCTGTCTAGTTTTAATCATAAATTGGAATACATACCCTTTAAGTTGCTTGACCAAGACTTTTAACTTTAAGAGAGGAATGTTGTCCAACTTTATAGGAGGTATAGTCCAATAATATTTGGAGAAGCAAGTTGATCTACTCACCTTGATCCCATGCTTGACCACCTTGTCTAGTCCCTAAGTTTGTGGAATATGCATCAAATAATCTATCCCTAGGAGATAATCATGTAAAAACATGTCAAGGTCACAAAATAAGGAACTCCTTATTGCTAGTTTTGACCCATACTCAATATTTTAATTATAACTCTGAAATAGTATAGATCTTTCAATCGATTCTTGTTTCCTGAGAAACTAGACTCAAATATCTTTCCAAAGATATAAAGTTCGTTAAAAATGGATTATGGACAAGAAAGTTATGACATTTTAAAAATTGACTAAAATTGTCAAACTTCATTGCTGCATGCGCACCTAGGGGGCAAATTCCCGGCTAAGCGGATGAAACACTTCCCCACACTGCCATACACGTACCTAGGTGGCCATTTTCCCACCTAGGTGGGTTGGGATGCTTTGTTTACATAAATTTTGACCCCTACAAGATCTTTCTTTCATTTTAAACCATTTCCACCAAAATCAATGTTTCTTTCAGTGGTTTTGCTCTAGAAATGTTTAGGAAATATCTACATATCCAAGTCTTAGATTATATTCAAGAATTAAAGCTCAATCTATCAAAATTTTCATCAAAACCCTAACTTTCTACATTTTTCTATTATACCTTTCCAACCAATGGTTTATCAGCAAAAATCTCTCTACAAACTAACCTCCTAAAGGTCAAATAACAACAAAAGAACCATTTCCTATCACTCCCAAGTTTCCAAAGTCAAAAATTTAGCAAATCCACCCTTGGGGTTTCTACCTTGCAAAAAATTAGAAAAGGAGATGGAGAAATCTTTCTTACCAAATATAGAAGACCACTAGAAGGAAAGAGAACCACTTATGAGCATCCACAAAATAAGAACCAAGATGAAGTTGAAGAAACTTGCATGAATGTGTAGGCAGGAAGAGTGGTGCGTTGGATAGGAAAAGGAAAGAGGGAGAAAAGTGATTGGGAATAAAATGAGTATTAAGGGATTCTTATGTCAGTATTAGGGAATTTGTAAAATTCCTTCCTTATCCCCCTTTAATTTTTTTTTGATCATACATAAGAGTTCATCTCATTATACATTACTTATAGAAATAAGAACAAGAAATTTTCATTTACCAAAATCACTAAGTCCACACATAAGATTACTAAAAAAAAATTAGGAACCCTAAGACACGGATGTTACAGAAGAATTATGGGCAATACTTCTTAGTCTTCAGTTTGCAATTCATAGAAATTTAAATCCAAGGATAATTGTTGAAACTGAATCAGGACAAGCAGAAAAACTGTTATTTGAACTTTCTTCTATTGATTTTCATCCTCTAGGATCCCTCATGTCCAATTATAAGTAACTACTCTCTAGCTTCTATGATTTCAATATCCATAGTGTAGCAAGGCACAAGAATATTGTGCTGATGCCTTAGAGAAGGAAGCAGGTTGAAGAGACTATCTATGACTATCTATGAGGAAGTTCACATCGCACCCTACATCACTACCATGCCGATAGAACAAATTTATCTTCCAGTTCACCTTTTCTTCCATGCTAAGAAGCCATTAGACATCAACTTTATAACCTCCGCTAATTGCTGCCTTTACATTTTTCCACATTATGCACGTTATTGTCTTTGTTACTATCTGTATTTATTTATCATTGTTTTAGTATGCTTTATTTTGGACTAGACCTCCGTTCACTTTGCTATTTTCATCTCTAAGTATCATTGTAAAGTTTATCTTGTCAAGCTCTCCAATGTTGGTCTCCATGTACAAGACTTTATTCTAATTTAAGTTCCTCGGGTTACCAAATAATAATAATAATAATAATAATAATAATAATAATAATAATAATAATAATAATAATAATAATAATAATAATAATAGGGACAGTGAATAAAGAAGCACAAATTAATGGATGAGTATTACTAAGAGGGTGTTTGGTTCAACATTTACTAGCATTTAAAGCACTTTGAAAGTTTAGAAGCACACTAGCATCAAAATAGAACATTTTTGGTTCAACGTCAACTCCTCTTGCTATAATCGATTATCCTTCCAAATTCAAGTTGATGGCTAGAAGGTGTGTGACCTGTTATGGGTCCTCCTGATATGGCTTTGATGGCAATTTTTAAAGTTATATATGATTTTAGAATGCCTTTAAAATGAAATAAAATAATTAATTTTAAAGTAATTTTAAAAAATAATTTAATAAAAATAATAATATGATTTATAAATTTAGTAAAATTAGAAACAAATTTAGTTAAAATTGGTTTTTTATTAATAATCTCATTGAAGATAATTTTGTAGATAACTCAAGCCCAAAAGGAGTGACTAAAGTAAAAAAGGAAAGCTCTAAAATTGTAATACCCGCTATATTTTTAAGTTATAAGTATTCAAGAATTACGATAAATTTATTTTAGAAAAAATAATTTTCCTATTTGTTTATTTTTGTGCATATTTTTGAAAATACGAATTTTCTTGTATAGATTGCATAAATTGTGGGATATGATAGATGTTATGATATGAACTTTATCCTTTGGATAAAATATGCCTTGAGCATAAGAGGAATCTGAAAGAATCTGAGAGAAAAATAACTCAGCTGCCTCGTGATTGCACGGTAAAATGCATAGTGCCAAACTGAATTATTAAAGTGTATAGTAAACTAAATTATTAAAGCGCATAGTAAACTAAAATATTAAAGTGCATAGTAAACTAAATTATTAAAGCGCATAGTAAAATGAATATTTTATTAGTACATAGTACCCTGACTTCTCCTATAAATAAGCACTTTCATTTCACTTATAAACTCACACCTCCAGTTTCTCTTTTCTCCTCTCGTCAAAAACTTCTCTTGCTCTGACGTTAGGGCTCTGAAATTTCAGGTCTTTCTTCCTTAGCCTAGATCCAAGATAACGATATTATACCCTTTTTATTTTAAAAAGTTATATTCTTAAGTATGTTATGTGGTTGCAGCTTTAGCTGATCTTCCACATCAGAAAAAATGTCCTTAGCTGCCTATACATTATTTTGATTATCTGATTATCAAAATAGAATACAAACTGTGAAGAATACATGTCTAGAAAAGTTCTGGCTAAGGAAAGACCTGGCACTTAAGTGTGTTCATTGTGATCTTCCACTCTTTCTTGGGAACTTTCCTGGTGTACTCTTTTACGGCTTATATTCACTATTTCTGGTATGAATCGTAACTGTACGTATAAATCGTATCCGTGTATATGAATAGTAATCGTATATATGAATAGTATCTGTATATATGAATAGTGATCATATATATGAATAGTATTTTGGTAGAAAAGCAACCCTGACTTTCTGTATCTGATATTCATAAAAATCTCCGTAGTGGAACCTGAAATCCAACTACGTACTCTTCTCTGTAGCAACTCGGAAAAGTGACTTGGATACGAAATCTATATAAGTATATGACCTTGCTAACTGACTTTATTTACTTTTATTCCAAGTACAATATAAATCCCACCTCATATCGCAATTAGATTCCCTATTTAATAATGATAGCTGGATAATCAAATTTATTGTTATGTTGATGATAATTATGATTGCAAATATATACATGAAATGGTTGAGAGCTTGACCCAATATACCAATGCATGAAATTATACATATGGAATGGTCGAGGGCTTGACCCAAGATACCAATGCATGAAATTATACACATGGAATGGTTTAGGGCTTGATTCCCCAAGATACCAATGCATGTAATGATTGTGAACATAAATACAACGGGAATTAAATCCTTGAACATAAACCAAATACAGAGGTATTGAAACCCCGAATATGAATATAACTGTTCTTATTGTGATTATAATTATAGTAATTGTACTTGTGACATATTTACTATTGCACAGTCATTTAGTCACTGAGTTTTGATGAACTTACACTTTCTATGAACATTTTTTTTAGATACAGTGGATGAGAACAAAGGAAATCCGCAGGAGGAATAGTATTCCTTGAGAATACTTTTTATGTTGTCTGGAGGGCTTATGAATCTTAAACCTTAGGAATGCTCTGTAATCTCTATAGGTCACCTAGGCTTGAAAAATTATATCATACTGTATGATATTTGGCTTGTGTTTACTGTTTCACTATATTGAACTTTTTATATGTATATATGTAAAAATATCTTTCTTGAAAAATTATGTTATGCAGAGATTTTATGGGATACTATAGGCGTATACCTTTGAGTTTATAGAGTTACTCACATGCCCTAAATTGGAATGTGACAATTTTGGTATCAGAGCTCAGTTTTTAGGTCTTATATAGATTACAGAACAAAGTGTTCTTTGTGGGCCCTTTCCCATTGTCATGAGCCGCGGCATGACCATGGGATTAGGTTCCATAAAAGACCTTATAGAGTATAGTACCTTTTGTTTTTATAACTTATTCCTTGGTGGGTTAATATGAGGTAATCTTGTTTGATCTGAGAAGTATTTGTTCTCTGTGTAGACTTTTGACTATACAATATTAGAGGAATCCTCAAATCATAACGAGCATATAGGTTCAGGGAGGACTTTAATTCCACCAGTTAATACGTAGGATAACCTTTCTGACCATCAGATAATTCACATGCTCTAAATATTAAAGGTTTAACTGGTGGCTAGGCGGAAGGAGCTGGAGTCGCCCAACAGATTGATACCGCTGTTGTCATACAGATGTTCATCCTGATGAACGATCGGTTAGTTCGTATAGAGGAAAGGCAGGGAGAGCGAGCAATACCTATTGATACATCAAAGGTTCCTCTTGTTATTGAGACCAAACAGGCTAGAGAAGACATAGTTAAGGACGTGAAAATGTCTGAGTTTCGAAAGATGATGCCACCCATTTTCATCGGTGAAGATCTTAATGAAGACCCACAACAATTTCTGGATGATTGCGAGGCAATTTGTGATGCTTTAGGGTGTTTTGATGCACGAAAAGTAGAGATTGTCTCCTTTCAACTAAAAGGGAGAGCCGGTAAATAGTGGAAGGCCTGGAAGAGTGGAAGAACCCAAAGTGCACCACTAGTTACATCGGCGAAATTTCAGAAAATGATTATCAATGAATTCCTTCCAAAAAGTGTTCGATCCTCTAGATTAAGAGATTTTTTGTATTTGAAATAGGGATCCATGTCGGTAGATGAGTACAATACTCAGTTTATTAAGTTGGTAGAATATGCTCCACAAGTGGTGCCTACTGAAGAGGCTAAAGTGGAGAAGTTTGTGGAAGGTCTTCACGATTCTTTTTATTCGCAGGTGGGTCCGAATATAGTTAATTATAACTCTTATTCTGCCACTGTCGATACTACATGTAGAATGGAAAAGAGGTGGAATAAGAAGGAAGAATTTAAAAACAAAAAGAGGTCTAGAGACGGGAGGTATTTTAACCAAAGAGGAAACTCAAGAACCTCGAAGCCTTCCACTACTTCACAGCATGTTCTGATTGCATCATCTAAACCTACATTCTCCACGACTAGTGCAGCTAAGCCCCGCTCAGAATATATATAGGTGGTTATAGTTCTTCGAGCAAGGGTGGTTCTCAAGCAAGAAGAGGAAAGCCTCAATGTCCTGAGTATGGAAAATTCTATTTTGGAGAATGCCTCAGGAAGATGGGAACATTAAGTTGTTTTCATTGCAGACAAAAAGGGCACTTCAGGAGGAAATGTCCTTAACTTACTTCTAGATCTGGTCAGGCATCCGTTCTTCCATCTCACACCTAACCGGGAGTTACTCTAGTCGCTCTTGCACTGACCACTTCTGCTAGAGGAAGCTTCAAGAGAAGATCTGGCAGAGGCCAAGGAGGTCGTGGGTAGCAAACAGCTAGTAGAGAAACTGCCAGCGTGTATGCCTTGACTCGACAAGATGCCCAGGCATCCAATGCCTTTGTTACAGGTACTTTATTAGTTGGCGCTTTAGCAGCACATGTATTGTTTGACCCTGATTCTACACATTTGTATATATCACCTCTGTTTGCCAAAAGGTTCGAGTCTTAGCCAGTTATACTGGATGAATCATTTCTGGTAGCTATACCGATGGGGAAAGCCCTAGTAGTTAGATCTGGATATCGTTCTTGTAAGATAACTGTTAAGGATATATAGACGGAGGTAGATCTCATACTTCTTAGTATGACAGACTTTGATGTAATCTTAGGCATGGACTGGTTATCCTCATGCCATGCTACATTGAATTATCATGACAAGACCATTTCTTTTAGTATACCAGGTACACATAATTTCATATTTTAGGGAAACCGAAGTGAGGTACCCTGTAACATAATATCTGTATTACCCGCCCGATGTATGTTACGAAAAGGTTGTCATAGATTTCTGGCCTTTGTCAAAGATACAGACAAGGAGGAACAAAGTCTGGAACAAATACCAGTAGTTAGTGAATTTTCAGATGTATTTCCAGAAAATCTACCTGGTTTACCAACAGAGAGGGATATTGAATTTAATATTAAATTGGTTCCGGGTACTAGACCAATTTCAATTTCTCTTTACTGTGTGGCACCCGCTGAATTGAAATAGCTTAAAGAGCAATTACAAGACCTGCTAGATAAAAGGTTTATCTGCCCAAGTTTCTCAACTTGGGGTGCCCCAATACTCTTTGTGAGGAAGAAAGATGGCTCTTTAAGATTGTGCATAGATTACTGTTAGTTAAACAAAGTCACGGTAAAGAATAAATATCCTTTATCAAGAATTGATAACTCGTTTGACCAACTTTAGAGGGCACAATGCTTCTCAAAGATAGATTTGAGATTTGGTTACCATTAATTGAAAATTAAGGAGGAAGACATACCCAAGACCACCTTCTGGACGCGATATAGGCATTATCAATATCTCGTAATGTCATTTGGGTTGACTAATGCCCTAGCAGCATTTATGGACCTTATGAACCGAGTGTTCAAACCTTTCCTTGATAGATTCGTGATCGTCTTCATTAATGACATTCTGGTTTACTCTAAGAGTCTAGAAGATCATACAAAACATTTGAGGATAGTATTGCAAACTTTGAGGGAACATAAGTTACATGCTAAGTTCTCAAAATGCAAATTCTGGATAAGTCAAGTAACATTCCTGGGGCATGTAATTTCCCAGAAAGGTGTTCATATAGATCTAAGTAAGATCAAAGCAGTGAAGCAGTGGTCTAGACCAACAACTGTATCTGAAGTTTGGAGTTTCCTTAGCTTAACGGGGTATTACCATCACTTTGTCAAGAATTTCTCTAAGTTGGCTCTTCCACTGACTAAGTTGACTAGGAAGAATGCTAAGTATATTTGGGATAATTCTTGTGAGCAAAGTTTCTCTATGTTGAAGAAGTGTTTGACTTCGACACCGGTTCTGGTTCTACCATCGGGACCAGGGGGTTACACTATATATTGTGACTCTTCGAAGGTAGGATTGGGATGCGTGTTAATGCAACACGGTAAGGTCATTGCTTATGGCTCTCGACAGCTTAAAAAGCTTGAACTTAATTATCCTATTTATGATCTAGAGATGGCAGCTGTAGTGTTTGCTTTAAAGATTTAGAGGCATTACTTATATGGGAAAACATATTAGATTTTCACGGATCACAAAAGCCTTAAATATATCTTTGAACATAAAGATCTCAATCTAAAGCAACGGAGACGGATGGAACTCCTAAAAGTTTATGACTATACCATCCTCTACTATCCAGGGAAGGCAAATGTGGTAGCAGATGCCCTTCGTCGGAAGTTAATAGTGAGTCTAGCTCATATTACCACAATAAGGAGGTCCTTGATTTAGGAATTGCATGAGTTAGAGGCTAGTGGGATATTCTTCGAGATTACTAAGTCAGGTGCTTTCTTGGCTCACTTGACGGCTAAATCCTCCCTTGTAGAAAGGGTGAAGGCAACATTGGAGAATGACCCCGAAATGGTTAAAACTAAAGAGAAGGCGAAGGGAGGTTTAGCACAGGGTTTCTCAGTAGACGAGGAAGGTGTGTTATGGTTTAACGAGAGGTTGTGTATTCCGAACATTGAACCTTTGAAGCGGGAGATTTTACAAGAAGCTCATGGAGCACCATATGTTGTTTATCCTGGTGCCAACAAGATGTACCAGGACTTGAAACAAGTTTTTTGGTGGGAGGGCATGAAGCAAGATGTGACTGACTTTGTCATTCGATACTTGACATGTCAGCAAGTCAAATCTGAAAATCAAAGACCACTTGGGTTGATGCAGAGGCTTGAGATTCTCAAGTGGAAATGGGAACATATTACTATGGATTTTGTGGTGGGTTTGGCCTGATCTTTGAATGGGTACGACTCTATATGGGTAATTGTGGATCGACTTACTAAGTCGATACATTTCCTTCCTGTTCATACCACCTACAGTGTGGCAAAACTTAGTCGACTATATGTGAAGGAGATAGTAAAGCTCCATGGCGTATCAGTGTCTATCATATCAGATCGAGGACCCCAGTTCACTTCCTGATTCTGAAGAGCTTTTCAAAAAGCTCTAGGCACTAGAGTAGATTTTAACACAGCTTTTCACCCTCGACTAATGGTCAGTTTGAGATGACTATTTAGACTTTAGAGGATATGTTGAGAGCATGTGTAATGGATTTCGGTGGAAGATGGGAAGATCACTTGTTACTTATTGAATTTGTTTATAATAATAGTTATCAAGCTAGCATTAAGATGGCTCCTTTCGAGGCATTATATGGGAGATGATGTCGATCTCCTATTGGTTGGTATGAATTAAGTGAACCCAAAATGATGGGTCTCGAGATGATATAGGAAGTCGAGGATACAATTAAGCTGATCAGGGAAGAGGTTATTAGCCACTCAGAGTAGGCAAAAATCCTATGCAGACAACTGACGACGTGACCTAGAGTTTTCTGTTGATGATATAGTTTTCTTACGAATCTCACCGATAAAAGGAGTAATGAGATTCGGAAGGAAATGGAAGCTTAGTCCAAGATATATTGGTCCTTATGAGATTGTAAAGAGAGTGGGTAATATGGCATACCGCCTAGCCTTACCTTCGGACTTAGAGGGAATACACATGGTATTTCATGTATCGATGCTACATAAGTATCTTCCTAACCCCTCTCATGTCATCCAGCCACAAGACGTACAGTTTATTGAGACTCTTTATGTATGAAGAAGTGCCAGTAGCCATCCTCGATAGGCAGGTCAAGAAACTTCATACCAAGGAGATTCTCATTGTCAAAGTTCTGTGGAGGAATCATTCTCACGAATAGGCCACATGGGAACATAAGGATGAGATGTGGACGAAATATCCACACCTACTCGAATCACGAGGTAAGTTTTCGAATTTGGGGGATTGAATTCTTTTAAGGGGGTAGAATGTAATAACCGCTATATTTTTAAGTTATAAGTATTCAAGAATTACGATAAATTTATTTTGGAAAAAATAATTTTCCTATCTATTTAATTTTTGTGCATATTATTGAAAATACGGACTTTCATTTATAAATTGCATAAATTGTGGGATATGATAGATGTTATGATATGAAATTTATCCTTTGGATAAAATATGACTTGAGCATAAGAGTAATCTGAAAGAAACTGGGAGAAAAATAACTCAGTTGTCTCATGATTGCACGGTAAAATGTATAGTGCCAAATTGAATTATTAAAGCGCATAGTAAATTAAATTATTAAAGCGCATAGTAAACTAAATTATTAAAGTGTATAGTAAACTAAATTATTAAAGTGCATAATAAAATGAATATTTATTAGTGTATAGTACCCTGACTTCTCATATAAATAGACCCTTCCATTTCATTTCTAAACGCACACCTTTAGTTTCTCTTCTCTCCTCTTGTCAAAAACTTCTCTTGCTCCGACGTTAGGGCTCTGAAATTTTAGGTCTTTCTTCCTTAGCCTAGATCCAAGGTGAAGATACTATGCCCTTTTTATTTTAAAAAGTTATATTCTTAAGTATACTCTGTGGTTGCGACTTTAGCTGATCTTCCACATCAGAAAAACTGTCCTTAACTGCCTATACATTATTTTGGTTATCTGATTATCAAAATAGAATACAAATTATAAAGAATACATATCTAGGAAAGTTCTGGCTAAGGAAAGACCTGGTACTTAAGTGTGTCCATTGCTACCCTCTACTCTTTCTTGGAAACTTTCTTGGTGTACGCTTTTACGGCTTATATTCGTTATTTCTGGTATGAATAGTAACTATACGTATAAATAGTATCCGTACTTATGAATAATAACTGTACGTATGAATAGTATCCATATGTATGAATAGGGATCATATGTATGAATAGTATTTTGGTACAAAAGCAATTGTGACTTTCTATATCTGATATTCATGAAAATCTCCGTAGCGGAACCTGAAATCTAGCTACGTACTCTTCTCTGTAGCAACTCTGAAAAGTGACTTAGATGCAGAATCTATGTGAGTGGATGACCTTGCTAACTTATGTTATTTACTTTTATTCCAAGTACAATATAAATCCCACCTCATATTACAATTAGATTCCCTATTTAATAATGATAGCTAGATAATCAAATTTATTGTTGCGTTGATGATAATTATGATTACAAATAAATACATAGAATGGTTGAGGGCTTGACCCAAGATACTAATGTATGAAATTATACATATAGAATGGTTGAAGGCTTGACCCATGATACCAATGTATGAAATTATACACATGGAATGGTTGAGGGCTTGATCCCCCAAGATACCAATGCATATAATGATTGTGAACATAAATACAATAGGAATTAAATCCTTAAACATAAACCAAATACAGAGGTATTGAAACTCTGAATATGAATATAACTGTTCTTATTGTGATTATGATTATGGTAATTGTACTTGTGACATATTTATTATTACACAGTCTTTAAGTTACTGAGTTTTGATGAACTCACACTCTCTATGAATATTTTTTTTTTTAGATACCGTGGATGAGAACAAAGGAAATGTGCAGGAGGAATAGTATTCCTTGAGGATACTTTCCACGTTGTCTGGAGGGCTTATGAATCTAAAAGCTTAGGAATGTTCTGTAATTTCCATAGGTCACCTAGGCTTGAAAAATTTTATAATACTGTATGATATTTGATTTGTGTTTACTGTTTCACTATATTGAACTTTTTATATGTATATATGTAAAAATATCTTTCCCAAAAAATTATGTTATATAGAGATTTTATGGGATACTATAGGGGTATATCCTTGAGTTTATAGAGTTACTCACATGCCCTAAATTGGGATGTGACAAAGATGGAAGCCCACCAAAAAAAAAAACAAGCCTAGAAAATCACAAAAGTATAACATAAAAGTCGAGTCAACACCTTAACACCATAAACACAACTGTAATCACCCGTCTCTAAAAAAATTAGTAATCCCCATAGGCCTCCGTGTTTCTACTGACCAGATCCACTATCTAATAAAGAAAATTTTGGTTGGCTTCTGGGCGGTACCAACCCTCTTAAGGCTAGTTTGTTGGACATATATCAGCTTGTATTTTATTTGGGTTATTAGAAGACTAGCTCTTATCTAGGGTAGGAATGTGTTGCCTCTTTTAGTCGGCTAGATTTAGGGTTAGGGGTGTGTTGCTTCTGTATAGTCTCACAAATCTGCTGTATATGTCTGGTATTGATTATTAGGATTATGTACTACTTTCTCATAAGTTTTAAGCTTGTAGTGTATTAGACGATTATTAGATCCTAATATATCTTATATAATCCCTGGCTTAGTGCCATATTAATAGAATTTATATCAATTTGACCCAAAAAAAAAAAAAACAACTTAGCACCAAATTGCAGTGCCTCAATGTTGGAACTAAAAAAGACAACAATCTAGAAGATTGAATTAGTGTCTCAATGCTAGAACTTGGCACCTCAGCACCAACGTCGACAAAGTTTACTAAAATACGAAAATTAGGAGTCTTAATTGTATAAAGACCAGGTTTTTCCCTATTTTAAACTTATAGATACCCTCTAGACTCTTAGGTTTGATCATCAGATTTTACTCATAATACTTTCTGAATAATTTTACTTAGGAATTTAAGGTACGTTTTTATTTTTATTATATATTGCTAATAAGGTTAGTTAGAGATAGATGGAACTACTTTATTTTTTATTTATGAATTAATTTTCTCTACATCTCCTATTTTGATTCTTGTTGTTTATATGATTGAATCTAAGCCTAATACGTTCAACATACTTATCACTTGTAAAATTGAACTTATAATTTATTTATAAGGTAAACGGATTCATAAATAAATAACGTCTAATTGATTCAATTATTATACGTTAAATTATACCTAGACATATTAAAAAGGATTCAGATTATTAATGTCTTTTCATCTAAACATTAATTATATCTAAAACATTATCTAAATTAACTCAGATATAAAAGAAGTCTAAATCATTTAGACACAAGAGTTATATAATTAAAGAATTCTAAACTATGAACGCTAAAATTTAAGTAGTAAGACAGATTAAATAAACTTCATAACTGAAATAAAGTTGGTAAAATTGAACTCTAACATTTTAATTTGTAAAATTTACCTTTTAATTTCAGTTTTTCAACTTACTGAATTCAAACTTTTTCATTTACTTTTCAAAAACTATTTTTGTTGATTGTAGATCTATATCTGTTGAAGCGATTAAATAACTAGCAAAAGTATAAAGGAATAATCACACCACCCTATCAACCTGCCACTAGTGTCAAAATAAGTCAAAGTCTATGAATTTGCTTGTTCAATTTGGCTTGTCATTTGGGGCAAGTTGGAGCATAAAACAATTGTTTGGTATAAAAGCGGACCTAAATAAACAAAACACATATTACTTGTAGGTTGCTTGCCTTTTGTTTTTTTACAAAAGTTTTTATTTTACATATAAATCCTTACTTTATTATATTGTATATTTCATAAAATTATATAAATATAGCAAATTTAGATATAAAAAAATTAAGATTATTGATAATTTAAAAAAGTTATGATGAAAATTAAGGTTAATGACAAATTTTAAAAACAATAAAGTGACAGTAGTTTAGAAGTATAAATTGCCTTTTAAATAAAAATTGTTAAAAATTTTTTACCAAAAATGTTTTAATAAGCAATTATTTAAATACCAAAAATTTTAAAAAATAAAATAAAAGTGACCCACAAACCATAATAGGTGGATGAGTATTGTAAATAAGGTTTGTTTACTAAACAGGTTGGTCCTTCTTGGATCATTTAGTGGTTGGCCAATAATAGATCAAGTTGAGCCGAGTTGAGTGACCAGTTTTGACAACAAGTCTATACAAGGATATGTGATTTAATTTCTATAATATTATTGGAGGAAAATAACTTTATTTCAGTAATTTGGACAATTTATTTCTTCAAGTGGTTAGAGAATGAAATTAGAAAGTAATTGATATTTTGTAAATTACAAGAGAGGAAATTGATACTTTGTAAAACTTGAAAGACGAAAATTAATACTATTGAAAACATAGTGGACAATATTAAAATACTATTGAAGAAGTCTACACTAATATATAAGGTTTATACACATGTCAAGAATATGTTAATATTTTTTTTTGTTATTAAATTTAAATTGTGTTAGAAGTTGAAATGAAATTTTGTAACACACAAGATAAAATGGACACAAAATAAATATGTAATACCAAATAAAACTATCGCAAATATAAAGGTTTAAATTTTTTTTTTCAAACTTAAAAGATACAATAATTTCCAGAAAATTTTAAAATACTCACAAAATAATAAAACTTGCTCTTGGAGACATACTCATAACATCCATATGATCCAGGTCTCGGATTAATTACTGACAATCATTGACTAAAGATATCATAAAGTAAGATAAATTTTTTAAAAATTAGTAATTTTTTGTTTGATATTATGCTCAAATGTGAAATCTTTTTCTTAATGTTTTAAGGAATGTATTTTCGATATTAACCGGGTGCAATATAAGTCAATTATTTTTAAAAGAGAATATTTTTTTTCTCCATTAAATTAATTTTTTTAATAAACTAAATGTATGCAAAATAAACATTCTGAAAATGCATGAGTACCTTTTATATAGTTACAAAGCAAAAAATTAATCTTAATTTCTGATATCTTTGATCTTTCTTTTTTTACTATCAAATAACTTAAGCAGTATGAAATTGAGGTATCGTGAGTTTGAGACTAGAGTTCGAATTTCTTTATCATAAAAAGAAAAGCTTTTTAAGAATTTTTTTTTCTGAAAGAGTACACTTTCATTTAATTATTTTTATTGCCTTAATTTATCTGTTTTGGTAGATTAAAATTTATACAAAAATTTATTGCATTCCATTATCAGAGTACAGACTCCTAAGCCCAGTCAAATTAAAGTTAAAAGTTTTTCGTCATTTTTTGTACAATCTTAGACGATATTCAGGCTTTTAAAAGTGTCTCGATTACATAGCTTCACAAGATCAAAAAGGAGAAAACAAAATTATTAAAAAAATTGTCAAGGTATCTTTTTGTTTTGACTTTCACATTATTTAAGGCATGCACAGACCATAAGGTCTATGATTTTTCTGATATAACTAAGATCTTGTGGGCCAAATCTTCTGATTTTCTAAAAGAGAAAAAAACAAAGATCAATAATGGCATTGGATCGAACTGCAAAGAAGAAATTCAGATGGGTCTTTCCTTCTTAATAAGGTTTTCATGGATTTGGTAGTATTTCACCCCTTGATCGACCATGAGCAAATGATTTGGATAGGAGCATTGCAAGCCTCTTGAGACAAGGTTGCATGTCAAATGTAACTATTGTCCTAAATTAATGTGGGTAGGAACATATGGGATAAAACATTATTTTTCCGGAACACAAAGAAATTATCCTATGTCAACAAGTGCAGGAAGAGGTAAGCAATTTGTTTAAAAATTGAATGATATGGGTAAAGGAGAAGATGATGTTAATGATGAGTATTTTGATGATAAAGGAAATGTAGAACATGAATCACAAAAGAAAGTGTATATGGCTGCTTTTGTATCAAAAGAAAAAGGGGGAAGTGGCTCATGCAATGGTGAAGGATAGACTTGGTTTTAGGGATATTTGTAGATACATATATGAGAATGCATTGTCATTTAATTTGGTTAAGAGCCCTTTTTTTTAAATTAATATGGTGAAATCTATTAGTGAATATGGTTGATGATTGAAGCCTCCAACTTATCATGAAATGAGGGTGTCATATTTGAAGAAAAAAGTTAATCAATTCAATGCTAATTTGGAAAAATATAGGATTAAATGGAAGAAAATCGGTTGTATATTGATGTCGAATGGATGAACTGATGGAAATGGTAGATCTCTTACTAATTTTCTTGTTAATAGTTTTAGAGGAATTGCTTTTATACAATTTAATTAACGACGGTGACAAGATGTTTAAATTACTTGATGAAATGGTAGATGAAATTGGGGAGGAAAATGCAATTCAAGTAGTGACCGATAATGTCTCAGCTCTTGTATGTAGGGGTACCAAATTGATTAAAAAAAAAAGAAAACATCTTTTTTTGGTCAGCTTGTGCAGCATATTGTTTGGATTTGATTCTTGAAGACATTGAGGGCTAAACAATATTCCATAATACCATTGGAAAGGCAAAACACATTACTATTTACTTACATTTATAGAAATACTTGGGTGCTGATCAACGTGTATAGAACATATTTCTAATGATATTGAATTAGCCATACTAGTAATAACAAGATTTGCTATATCATATGTAATACCCAAGAAAAATAAAATATAAATATTTGTTTACAAACTACTGTTACTATTTCAGTATACGGTACTATTCACCAGTATAATACTATTTACATATATGATACTGTTCATTTATACAATCGAAATGTCAAGTACTAGATGTTGTTTGGTCATAAGAGAAAACTAGAAAGAAGTTCGTAGGAGAAACTGACGTTTTATGTGTGAAAATACCCTCAGGGACTAAAGTGAAAGGACTGAATTGAAAAGAAACTTAAAGGTTTAAGGTGAAAGGATATTTTTCTCTTTTAAGTTTCCAATAGTAATAACAGAAAAATTTTTTTTCATGAATAGTAAATTGAATATTTTATTAGCGCATAGTATCAAATAGTACCATTGACTTTTGCTATAAATAGGCCCTTCCATTTCACTTCTAAACTCACAACTTCAACTTCTCTTCTTCTCTCCTTAAGTTTCTCTTACTCCAAAGCTAGGCCTCTGAGATTTTGGGCCTTTCCTTTTCAGCTTAGGTAAGGATACTATGCCCTTCTATGTCTTTCAAATTTTAGAAGTTAATTTCTTAAGTATGCTCTGTGGTTGCGGTTTTGGCCGATCTTCCACATCAGAAAAACTGTCCTTAGCTGTTTATATGTTATTTTGATTCTCTGATTACCGAAATAGAATGTAAACTGTGAAGAATACATGTCTAGGAAAGTTCTGGCTAAGGAAAGACCTGGTTTTTAAGTGTGTCCAGTGTGACCCTCCACTCTTTTCTGGGAACTTACCTGGTGTACTCTTTTACAGATTGTATTCTCTATTTCTGGTATGAATAGTACCTGTACGTATGAATAGTAATAGTATGAATAGTAACCGTACATATGAATAGTATTCATACGTAAAAATAGTATTTATATGTATGAATAGTGACCGTATATACGAATATTATTCGTATGTATAAATAGTATCTGTACGTATGAATAGTGACCGTATATATGAATAGTACTGTATGTATGAACAGTATCTGTATGAAAACAATCCTAACTTGTTTTCTCTAATCTTTCATAAAAATCTCCGTAGCGAAATACTGAAATTCATCTGTGTACTCTTATCTGTAACGACTTAGAGAAGCGATATTCATACGGAATCCAGGTGAGTGGAACGACCCCGTTTTAATAGAGTTTTAGCATTACTGGTGATAAAAAGTATGTCGTAGGACACTCCCAAGATTCATAGGGGGAAATTGGATTCAGAATGACGAATCTAAATGAGATAATTAATCCATAAGTATGGATAAAATGAAATAAGTATCTTATGATGATGTGAAGATTGAATCTCTTGAATTGTGGTTTATAAAGCTATAATATAGTTATATACTATACCTGTTATATGGATGAATTTTTATCTTGTATGTAAGAGGATGATGTTGTGCGTCATGGCGGAAATATACATAATTGGTGAGCCGGCCTGTGTGCGCTCTCCGGGATATATTGCCACTGACGAGTACTAGTAACGTTTGTTGAATTGGATAAATTTTTATCTTCTGTCTATTGGTTGAGTATGAGCCTTTGGATATGCTTGCATGACTGGTAATGTATTTGAATTTTATTAATGCGAGGCCGATTCGTTCATTGAGTTTAAAAGCTCACATTGTTTGTACAACCTTTTTGTTCAGATCAGGTTGCCATCGAAGAATATCTGCTAGAGGAGTAGATCACTTTGGACCTTCCCGTTGTCGGGTAGACCTCTCTTCTGTTATAGATTATGTTGCTCTGTAATCGTCTAGGACATCTAGTTCAGGGGTTCGACATTTGGCTTGTATGTCAGTATAATAATGTATTTTAAATTGATAATCTATGATTACATGCAAATCATCTCTATGATTTTCAGATAAGAAAATTTGATATATTTATCGGAAGGCTTACAGTGATGAGAGATTCATCATTGTGCCGGTCATGTGCCCAGAAAACGGGTCGTGACATCATACTTGACAATGAAGTCTATTTTAAACCAAAAGATTGTCCTTTAACCCATGTTTGCATTAGAAAAATAGGCTAAGAGTGCCTATGCTTTTAGGGATGAAGCTAAAGTTGTAAAGGATATAATTTTAACTAATTTAAGGTTTTGAAAATCTATAAAATATTGGTCAAATTGTGTGTCTCCTGGCCTTGTTAAAGTTCTTAGACTTGTTGATGGGGATTCAAAACCAACAATGGGATATATCTATAAGGCTATGGATAGAGCAAAAGAACAAGTAGTCAAGAATTTTAATAATGTGGAAAGAAGATATAAAAAAGTATGGGAGATCATTGACAAGTGTTGAGACTATCAACTCCATAGGCCTATTCATGTGGCAATATATTTCCTTAACCCCAAGTAAGTCTTCTTTTTGAAAACAATAGTCAATTATATTTCTATGTAGCATAATTGTTTTTTATTAAATTTGATGACAATTCTTATCTTATTTTATATTATAACCTTATAGGTTTCACTAAGATGCGAATTTTACTGCAGATCTTGAGATGAAGATTGTTTCGTACAAAGTATTGGACAAGATGTGCCATGATATATATTGAGACAATGGAGTATTTCATTTAGCTTTCTTTGCCAGTGAAACAACCCTTGGGATGAATTGAGTAGCTTTATTGATGTTTTGAACTCCTTTTGATGTGTACATGTTGCTGAAATTTTCAACAAAAGCCTTCTCTATGTTTTCTTGCTCTCATCTTCTCCCACTTTCAAACTTTTGATCTTGTTGTTGCTTCTTCTATGCAAGGTTGTAGCATGAAAATATTTTGTGTTTCAGTCCCCCAACTTAAGCTAATTGACTCTTGATCTTGCTCTCCAATATTTCTCCTCTTTGGCCCATAACTTTTTGATCTAATTTTTTATCTCTTTCTCTCTTGCAGATTGTTGTTATCATGACTTGGAGAGGATTTGAAGCCTCTGTTACAAATGATGAATCTCCTTTTCTGCATTTTTGAAGGTATCTTGGCTCTACTTTGAAAAGTCAGTAGTAACAACATTTATCTTATTGACTACATTATTCCATGGGTCATCATTAGAAGAATCATTCCAGCATTTAGCAATGGTATTAATGTAATCACTATCTTCTAACCAAAGGTGTAGAAAAGTAAATTTTCTTTTACTAACCTTAAACCTACTGCTTGTGCAAAGGATCAAAGGCATTTGCCTGAGGAGATGGAAGGGACAACTTTAAGATTAGCATTAGGAAACAACTGCGGTCAAGCTTTTCCTTAATGAGTCCATTCTCCCTATAGTTTGACCATGTAAATCTACAACCATGGAGCCTTAACTCGTTGAGATCACAATCTTGTAGACAATGTCTAAAGGCTTCAATGTGATTTTGATTGTGTCTCCTCCCTCCTTGCTTTTCAGAATGACTTAAAATCATATTAAAATCACTAATACAGCTCCATGATTGACTAGAACAAACCTTTGGTCTCGAAAATTCTTTTCCACAAATCTCATCGTTCATTGTAATCAAGACTACCATAAATGAAAGTGTTATAAGACGATGAATTTGAGGCTACAATGTTTTTTTTTTGAACAAATGGAAATATCTTCCATTAAATGTAGAGAGGCACAAAGCCTGGTACATGAGATAAAATAAGACTTCGAGATAATAAATACTAATCAAACCTAAACTCATGGGATATTAGGTACAAATATTTAGAGCAATACACCTTAAATAATACATAGGTCTTAACAGAGGTAACACACCTCTAGACCAGTAAGATTAAGGCTAGAAAAGCCTAACACAAAGAGTAGACCGTTTTTTTTAAATAACCACCATAAAAAGAAACAAACCTGCCAAAAAGCCTAGCTAAACACCAAAAGCCCAATTACTATAAAAAACTAAACAGATATGACAAAAGAAAAAGCAAGGTAGGGGTAGCATCTCCAGAGTCCAATTCTCGATAGTCCTAAGGCAGTAGCATTCTCAAAGCCGCATCACGCCTAATGTCACAACTCACCCGAGGCCAAATCGCACCTAAGGCTGCAAGATAACTTTGCCTTCTTTGACGACGACTCCAAGGTATCAGCCAAGAATTCCACCCCACAAACCATTGTAAGTCTTCACTGTCTTCATAAAAATGAGCGTGGTTGAGCCCTGAAGATGATTAACGTTGCATCTGATTTGAAAAGCAGAAGGAGGGGAGACCCCGGGAACTAGCTCGGTGGTTTTCGGCAAAACATGTGGCACTGCCACTTTCAATCCACTCATTGATTCACAATTTCGGCTTGGCGTCACTGTCACTTTTAGCATCGAAGCTCAATGCTACATCTGGATCTCGGTCCCAGATGAACAGCCTAGCATCCCAGTAAAGTCTACCCTTCTGAAGATCTAAAGTGCCTCTAGCGTCTCATGTGTTGCTGTTATGTCACCAATTTGAAAGCAACCTAGATAGAAGTTGGGACAATGCAATGAGCAATAAAGGAAGATGAAACTTTGGAATAAGAGAAGAAATGGGAGAGAACCAGGGTGGAAAAAATGGGTTCAAGGTGGGTTGTCATTAACGAAGCTAACTGATAGATATGGGAACCATTGATGAAAAAGATGATGATTTTTCACTGAGCAAGGTTAGAAGTAGATAAGGCAAAGATTTAGGGTTGAGATGGAAACAACAAAACTCTTCCAAAGAAGAGAGGAAGACTTCTACAAATAGAAGGGGAAGATCTCTCACAGAGAAGAGGGGAAGAGGGAGAGTGATGGGAAAAAGGCAGGTGAGGGCTGCCTAAAAAACCCCAGCAAAGAAGAAGTTGAAGCTACAATATTAATGTACATGTTAATAACATTTTAATTGCTAGAAATAAAGATACATCCAAAATACTGTTGAATAACAGGCCCAACCCTCCACTTTTACCAATACAGTCAACAGGAAAAAAAATCAAAATGCAATCTTCTTAAATTTTCTAATTTTTTTTCCTTACCCTTAGGAACTGTTTGGTTCAACGGATGGGAGGGGAGGGGAGGGATTTTAATGGAGGGAAGGAAAGGGAAGGGAGGAGAGGGGAGGGGAGGGAAAATGAAATTTCTTTGTTTGATTTAGTTTAAGGGGAGGAGAAAGGAGGGAAAATAAACCTTCTTTTGTTTGGTTTGCAAGGGGAAGAGAAGGAAAATAAAATAAAATGACTATTATAGCCATTTGATTTTAGGACCAATAAAACATGATAAATTTGTTATCACTTATATTCAAATAAGTTAACTCATTTGTTATTGTGAAACAATATAACATTTTCACAGCTTCAATTTAATTTATCTAAAAAGTATCTCAAATATATAATGTGTTTTAAAAATCATATAAAATTTTAATTTTATTCTTATCGTAATAAGAAAAGAAGCTAAATAATTTTATTATTAGAAGAAAAAAATAATTAAGCAAAATTTAAGTAATAGACTAAAATCCTATTTTGTTCCCTTACATATGTCTTTTTTTTTAATCTGGTCCTTCATAGATTTTTATTCTCAATTTGGTCCCTTCTAGATTGATATGTTATCAATTTAGTCCCTCAAAAAAATTTATATTCTTAATTTGGTCACTCATGGATTAATATGTTATCAATTTAATCCCTCACTTATTTTCATTCTCAATTTGATCCCTAACAAATTGATATATTATCAATTTAGTTTTTTTTTGCTAGCAATAACTTTTGATGAAGGGACTAAATTGATAACATATAAATTTGAGGGACCAAATTAAAAATAAAAAATATGTGAGGGACTAAATTAATAACATAGAATTTGTGAGGGAACATATTGATAATGAAAGTCTACGAGGGACTAAATTAATAACATATGAATCTATAAGAGACCAAATTGATAATGAAAATTTGTGAGGGACTAACTTGAGAAAAAAGATATCTGTGAGAGACCAAACTGATGTTTTGGTCCTTATTAATTTACTCAATTTATTATTATTATGATTTTTTGTTATCCTTTATTATTTAGTTATACATATAATATATTATTTAGGTATAATAATAATAATAATAATAATAATAATAATAATAATAATAATAATAATAATAATAAAAACTTTTATATAGTCAAAAATATGTTAATAATAAAATATGTTAATAATATATTATTTAAGAAGCAAAATAAAATAAGTTAGAAGGCAATTTTAGTATTAAGAAAAATCATTGAAGGAACTTATATCTGTTTATATTGTTACAATTTTCTTTCCCTTCAAATCTCTTCAATTTCGGAGGGAAAGAAAACAAGAGGGATGAAAGGATTTTTCACTTACATTTTTCCTCTCCTCCCCTCCAACTAATTGAAACAAACAAGGCCAATTTAAAAAAATTTCCTCCCCTTCCCTCCAACCAAACAATGTGTTAGTCTCAATGAGAAACAAAATGTTGGGATTATAAAAGATTTAATCTGTTTGCGAGCAATAAAACCTGGTTTGGTGGTGATTCTCTCCCACACTTGATGCTTAAAATAGATTTGAAAGACATATGATCTCAACCATATTTTCAGTTTTGCATTTTTCTTAGATTTTGCTATTCTCACTGTCTTCCTCATCATCCGTTGGAATCTCCACATAATAGAAATTACTTTTTAGTTTTTTACTCCACCTGTATGTGCTAAATGTTGCCTTTCTAGCTCACCTCCTATAATTTCATCCATCTGCCTTGTAAATTGCTTTGTATTGCTTCCTTCATAAAAACGGGTCTTGCTAATTTTTTCCTTACACCTCCTTATCTGGGTTACAATGAGGTCCACATCAAACTGAGTTTTTGGTTCAGTCTAGGTGGGCTTTCATTTTGTCTAATGCCTTCCCTCTAGGACTCGATATCTCAATAACAACCTGTAGGTTTTTTAAACCAAATTATTCAGGTAGCAGGTCCAATTCACTCAGCTTACAGGCCCAAGACCAGGCCTATTGAAATTCGCATAAATATCTGTTTTGGTGGGCTCCAGAGTATGTTTGGCTGGATCTCATAAGTAAACCATAGGAAAAAGCACTCTTGTTTGCTTTCCATTTCAGTGAAGTGACTACCCAAGGTGTTCCTCCGGACTTTTTTTATTTTTTTATTTTTTATCTTCGTATATCTCCTTTTATTTTTATTCTCGCCCATATCTCACTTTTATTTTTTGTTTACGGGTCTAACTCACTTTTTGTAGTGCCACTTATGTCATTTTCTAAGAGGGCGACTTACATGGTACATTTGTTGCCCCAAAAAGAGGTGACACAGGTGCAGTATGTAGTCCATATGTTGTCCCACTAGAACGCAACACACGGTAACTATTGAAAGAGCTCGACATGTGTCTGGCCTCTATCGCCTTTTATCTGCCCCTTCATCTTCATCCTCGTTGGTCCCTTCTCTATTTTTATCTTTTACCTTGCTTTGTCATCCAACTTCTTCTCTTCATATTTCTTTCCATTTTACCTTTACCCACTAAGGTAACGAAAGTGGTATTTTTATTAGTTTTTGTCTAATCTTTTGTTTTCTGTGATTTTTGATAGATTAGACAAGAGTGTTTCACAACTTCTCATCTTTGCAACTTCTTATCTTCTAACTGACTATATTTATAGAGATATGTAATTTCATTCATTTTTTTACTTGTCATATATTTTCATAAATTGTAATAATATTTTTTCATATAAAAAATTTAGGTGTTAATAGTTCGAAATAATTATCTTTGGAATAATTAGGTTATTTTTAATTATTGTTACATTTTAGGTGAAATTCTATATGTGTTTAATTTAGTTTATTTTTTATTTTTATTTTTATTTTTTATTTCTTAAATAGTTTGCCAATTTAAAAACATTTTAATATTTTAAATATAGTTTTAGAATATACGTTGCCATTTAGGAAATAAAAAAAGAGCTAATGTTAGATTATATTTTGTGTGTGTTTTTTATGAGTAATGATTAGTCAATTTTATCTTTAATTAATGTTAAACAATTGAGGTAATGACTTAATTTTAAATAAATTATTTTGGAATTATTATATCTTTTTTTATTATTGGTATATTTATATAAAATTTTAGGTGTTTAATTTAGGTAATTTTTAATTTTAGTTTGTTCTATTTTTAGTTTTTAGATATGTAATTCTTTTCATTTGTTTAATTGTTATATACTTTCATTAATTGTAGTGATATTTTTATATAAAAATTTTAGGTGTTATTAATTTTAAATAATTATTTTCGAATAATTAGGTAATTTTTTCATTATTGGTATATTTAGATAGAATTTTAGTTAATTTTTTTAATTATTGGTATATTTAGATATTAATTCATTAGAATATGGTTTAAGTAATTAATTAATTAATTAAATAATTTTGATATTTACATTGACGTTAGCTAACAATTAATTTTAGTTTAGTAGTTAATTAATTCTGATATTTCCATTTTTCCTTTAATAATCATTTTTGTTTACTATTAATTTTAGTTTACTACAATTAATTTTTATTAATTTTGAAATTTTACATTTGTGTTTATATCTAATTGATATGATTTTTAATAATGTATTGAAAAATTAGGCAAAAATAAAATTAATTATTCATGTTTTACATAGTATGGCACAAAACATGAGAAGCCCAATGCCTAACCCCGACCTGAAGATCCATCAATATTGTACCTACAAATTAATTCATATATTTACATTGAGTTTTTTTGGTATATTTTTAGGAGGCTTGCTTGAATATCTTGATATATTATTTTACTGTAAAACTTAAATATTACCATTTCATATTTTCAAATTAAATTAAATTATTGGTTGTGGATTATACTAATTATCAATTATATTAAAATCACTTTCCATAATTTGCTCCCATAACTTCACCTTAGGTATCAATTTGGTCCCTTAATGTTATTTTACTTCAATTTAGCCCCTTGACTTTATCTTAGATTTCTCTTTTGTTTTTTAATTTTATTTTATTTCAATCTAGTCATTTAACTTAGGAAAATACGTAATATAAAATTTTTATGTGCATTTTCTAATTTAAATCTAATAACCTCTAAATAGAAACAAATGAGAATTTCTTGTAAGGCAAAAAAAAATTGAAACAAAATTAAATTAATGGACTACAGAAAATTTTAAGATATAATTAAGGAACCAAATTTGAACAAGATAAAATTAATAAACCAAAGTTGAACAAAATAAAATTAATTGACAATAATGAAACTTAAGATAAAATAAAAAGATTAAATTAAAATTTAAGATTAAATTAAAAGATTAAATTACTAATGACTAGGGCCTTCAGGATGATGTTAGTTCGGACAAGTTTTACGGTAGTGCCCCGTTTCTTGACACGCTCAACACCTTGAAGGTTCACTTGTCTCTCAAATCCAACTCATACCTCAACCATTTAGATTTCGGACTACTTGGTTTTCGAAGATCTTTGGGATCAGGCACAAATTTGGGCTTAGATATTTGAGGCCAATATTGCTCCCTTCTAATTGTGTGGAAGTGACTCCGAAATGTAGCTATTATCGTCTCTAGTTCATATATTGGGTCGATGTAAGTTGTGTAGTCAACATTAACATGTAAGCTGACCGCAACGACATATGAGCAAGGAAATCATAGCGCTTGAAACTATCCATAGTCGCAATATCGATAACATAGCAAGACCTTACAACGATGCCAAAATTGTCTTTGTCATCTGTTGTAAGGTTCTTGCACCCCAAACCATAGCTGGACAAGGTTGAAAATTATCACCACACAAACACTTGCCCTACATTCATGTTCTTTCAACTGATGTTGGACGTAGGCACAAAACTTTTGTCTAGCTTGAATCTGGGCACTTTCCTTGACCAACTTATCCATGAAGTACTTGCCTAATTTGTAGTAGGTTGCTTGAGCCAATGCAGTAATGGGTATTCTCCTCACCCCCTTTAGCACGTTGTTTATGCACTCTCATAGGTTGGTTGTCATGTGACCCCAATGTCTTCCCTCATCATACAGCCAACACCACATATCTATAGAACCCACATGCTCCAACATTCGGTTATAAGCTTAGGCATTGAGCGTGTAAAGCTCTGTCATCTTTTACTCAACCACATGTCGTTCATATGAATAGTTTGTACAAGTAATGATAGTTTGTACAAGCTCTATCATCTTTTTCTCCTTCACAACATAAAGACATATCCTATCCACAAAAAAAAAAGATCACACTTCAAGAGTTTCCTGCTCCATAATTGCAAAGGCAAGCAGTACAACATGGCGATTCCTATCTTGCTTATCTCTTATATTCATTTTTCATAGTTTTTAGTTTACCACTTGAGGTGAATATTATGAATGCAGATCTCCTACTTGGCCAAGCAAGCTGTTTGGGTTGTCTGATTAGGTTCCTATCAAATAAAGTCTACATGAACCTCACCTGTTAGAATCGATCAAACAATTCTATTTAGCCAAACAGAGAATTTTGGTACAAAGATTATTGGGATACTCAACCCGAATCCCCTCCTTTATAAAGCATAGTCGTATGGTTGGCATTGATAGGTGAGGCCTATGTGAGCCTCACCTAATCAGATGGCTTTGCTTAACTAAGTAAAGTACTAGCAAAGCAAGGGATCTATAACACTCAAGTAGGTCAACTAACTAGCTATCAGGGCACCTAGGAGCAAATAGGAGCTGCAAAATTAGACTTGATAAAAGGTAATTTAATACTATGTATTACTTAATATTCATTTTGTTTATTTCTTTTTCAAATTTTCTGCTGCAATGATATTGTGGAAATATTTAGCTATGCATTGCTATTCATGAATATAAATGACAAGAAGTAATATTTTCTCATCATTTTGGTCATGTGATTATATTTATATATATAATTGAGAGTATGGTCTAATTATGTGTTGCATATATATGTATATATATACATATGGGTGCCAGATGCAATAGTTTTTGATTCTCATTGAAGTGATGGAATTCCAAGTTATTGGTTGCAACAATTATTCTCAGAGTCAAGTAGAGCAATGTATTTGAACTCAATGCTTAAAGGTCCATCTTTAGTTACTACATCTGCAATTGTTTGGAAAAATCAAGATGACAAGAAGTGTAACTTGAGAATTAAGGTACATATAAGTATATATATATATAGGGATGGCTATCTACAATTTAGACGATTAATTATTATAGACTGACATATTTGGATTTTAAAATTTTTATATAGGTTGTGAACTTCAATGACAACCCAATGAAGCTTAAATTAGAATTAATGGTTTAGAGTCAAATGTGAATATGGGTGGGTCAACAAAGATTGTGCTCACATATACTAACATAATGGATGAGAATTCCTTCGATGAGCCCAACAAGGTATTTATACTATACTTGTATGCTCTTAAATATGTTAATTGAGAAAATTGGAGTAAAACCTCAAGTCAAGATTGATGCTCACTGGTAGGTATATATGTAGATTGTACCACAACAGAGTGTATTTGAGAATGCTAGGAAGGACATGAGTGTTACACTTTCTTTGAATTCCATCACATATTTGATTTGCCAAAATGATCTCCCATTTTGATAACATTACCCAATAACGAGTTTGGATCTCCTGTTTGGCCATTGTCTAATTGATTTTGGCAAGTGACTCCACCTGTTTGGACTCTAATAAAAAAACTTGGACAGTTTGTTTAGCTAAATAAAAAATTTGCGGGCTCCAAAAACACTCCATTGAATAAATATAGGCAATAATATATGTAATTTTCTTTTTTTGGTGTTGGCTTTAGACTTTTGGTATTGAGTGTTTCTTTTTTTTTTTCTTTTTTGGTCAATAGTCATTAGATTTCATATGTTAAACATTATGGGGAAAATATATTATTATTATTATTATATTATTATTAGTACAAATTTGTCTTCCTCATACACTCACACATGATTGACAATAATTATTCTATGATGGAAACTAAAATAAAAATTTATGTCATATTTCAATTATAATGCTTAAACCTTTGTTTTATATTTTTACTAATTTTAAAATTAAAAATATTATAATTAAGTTTTAAAAAAATTGACATTCTCTAATCCACTATTCAAATTAACCATTTTTGTTTTATAAAAACTCATTATTAGATTGATAGATGAAATGTGATATTGTTATTGCAAATTCAATTTTGTCAGGAAATCCAAGTGAGTTAGGGTATATTATAATCCATCTTCATTTTCGTCCTAGATTCAAGGATGAATACCAAACTACACATCTATAGATATTAGTAGAATTTAGATAAGAAAAATGCACGCAGACTTCTTGTTTGGCCAAACAGGTCATCCATTCCGTTCAATCAAGGTTTGAGCAGGTGAGACTTATATGGACTTCACCTGCCATAACCTATCGGATGACCTTATTACTTGGCAAGGTATAGTGCCTGGACAAATAGGAAATTTAGACTTAGAAAATATAAAATAGTTTGAAATGAAATTTTTAAGGGGAGCAAAAAATAAGATAAAATAAAATAAAATTTTATGGATACTTGAAAAGAAAGTAGAAGAATGAATATAGTACATATTTGGAACATGTTGCGGTGAACCAATCCATGGTGTGGTGGCCCCAACGTGGTTTAAAGTATATCTTGGTACGTAGTTTGGTTGGCCGGTGGGAGCAAACCACGTTAGAGTTCAACCGCGTTTCAGATTTTTCAACCATGGTTGCTTCAACGCATGCCCACCTTGCTTTTGTGATCATCAAACATGGTTGGCCACAAAATACCCCTAGAGACCCTCTACTGCCCTTCTCATCTCTATTGCTTCTCTCTCGTGCTCTCTTGGCTTCACTTGGGTACTTTATTTTGGCTTCCCAAAATAGAGGTTTAAAATATACTATTGCAGCAAGGTGAAGGACCAGGGGAGGTGTTGGTTGTTGGCGAGAATTTGGCCAGGGCATGGTAATCAGCGACGAAGGGCATGCAGCAACACAATGACGAGAGACAGTGGTCAATAACGGTTGGTCTCACTCATGCTCTATTCTCCTTCTTGCTTTCTCAATTTTGAATCTCACTCTCTCTCCTTGCCTAATCAGTGACGGATGGACGACACTATTGATAGAGAAGATGAGTGCTCTATTCTCCTTCTCACTCTCTCAATTTCCAATCTCTCTCTCTCTTTGCTAGCTCGATTAAAGAATACCTAAATGAAAATTAAAAAACTAATTATAAATATACTTTTATTGAATATTAAAGTTTACAAGTTAAAAAGTTAATAGTTTTTAAATAATTTTAAAGTTAAAAAGTTAATAATTTTTAAATAATTAAATATTAAAGATAAAAAACTTTTAAATACTTTTTATTGAAAGAAAAATTATAATTATTAGCAAATTATTAAAATATTGATATAATTGATTATATTAGACTTAAATAAATGATGATAAATAATAATAGTACATCAAAAAATGAATTAAAAATGGTACATCACTAGTTTCTCATATTTTCTTTTCTATAAGTAATTAGTGATTAATTAAAATTTCAATTAGTAATTAAAAATTAATAAAAAAAATTAGTCAATAATTTATTTTGTATGTAGCAATTTATTACCATTTTAATTATAATTATACTTAGTTCAGATTGTTCAAATTTTAAAAATATTCTATTGAGTAATTATTGAATAATGAATAATATTGGACAAATAAACAAGATATAATTCACTAAGTTAGCTTTAAATAAATGACAATACATAATAATGGTACACCAAAAAATGAAATATAAAATCTATACCATTTATGGTAATTACACATCTCAAATCACGTTTTCATACTAACATCCAAACATCATGTTCTGAACCGAACCACATTTGCTTAAATATCTTCCAAGCATAAATCATGTTTACTCAAACCTAAGTTTATCCAAATCACATTCTCCCAAATCTAGATTTGCCCAAACTATATTTGTCTACTGGTTTACCAAACACAACTTTAGAAAAGAAAAGTAAATCAAGTGTGTAGAAAAGCCCCTATTACTTTTTCAGAAACTAGATATGTTGTTTATACTAAACAAATGGACCCAAATAAGTCTTTTCTCTTCTCTTTCCTTATCTCTATTCTACAAACCATGTACTAATCAACCATTTAGTAACTTTTTTTCGCACCTCCCATTTTTCACTATATATAATTATACACTTTTGTAGGGACGTTTGTTACATGAAAATGTTAAATCATTTTTGAAAATGTTTTCTAGGAATGTTATATTTGCACATTTTATACATGGTATTAAAAAATTATTCCTAGGAATTAAACATTCCTAAGGTGAGAATGACAGATTTCTCATGTAGTAAGAATATTTTGCTAAAATAAAATTATTATTTCATCCATATTCCCTACTAATTATCAAACATTAAAATCTTATTTTGGTCCCACACAAATGGGATATTTTTCAGTTTGGTCCCTTATAAAATTATCTTTTCAATTTGGTCCCTCACATATGAAATATTTCTCAATTTGGTCACTCATAAAATTATCTTTTCATTTTGATCATTCACATATGGATATTTTTTAATTTGGTCCTCACATATGAAATATCTCCCAATTAGTAACTCATAAAATTATCTTTTCAATTTGGCCTTTCACATACATATATTTTCTATTTGGTCCCTTGCATGAAATATATCTCAATTTAGTCACTCATAAATTTATCGTTTCAATTTGGTCCTTCACATATGAATATTTTTCAATTTGGTCTCTCACATATGAAATATTTCTCAATTTAGTCACTCATAAGATTATATTTTCAATTTGGTCCTTTACATATGGATATTTTTCAATTTGGTCCCTCATATATAGAAATATTTCTTAATTCAATCATTCATATAATTATCTTTTCAATTTGGTCCTTTACATATGGATATTTTTCAATTTGGGTATCTCACAAATAAATATGTTATCAATAATTCATTTTTGTCAAAATATTATTAAGTTGACTCAATTTAACAACAATATTTTTTATTTTAAAAATTGATAGGGATAACTTTGAAAAATTGCCAAATATTATTAGGAATATTGACATGAATCATACATAGTAATGTTAAATTCCAAGTGATATAGAAAAATATTCCAAAAATGTTTGTAATAGACCAAACATAGGAATCACACTTTTTTAAGAATTGGTCACGTCCGCATGAATCACATTCTTAAGAATTAGGAAATTCCTGAGAATATAAGATTACTTGTACCAAATGCCCCTACAATCTGACTCATTTAGAAAATAAAAGGAAATGAAGTGTGTAGAAAAGCCCCTATTACTTTTCTATAAACTAGATATCTTGTTGATACCGAAAAATGCCCCCAGATAAGTATGTTCTCTTCTCTTTCCCTACCTCTATTCTACAAACCAAGTACTAATCAACCATTTAGCAACTATTTTTCCTCCTCTACTTTTCTTTTAGTCGAGACCCATCTTCCTGTTTTCTCAATTTATAAAAATACACTCTTCTATGCTTCTTAGTCCTCAATCATTCACCATATACATTTCTCACTCACCCTTCCATTTATAATTTCACAATTGATAGAAGACAAAGAAAAAGAGAAATTTTTAAAATTTTAGAAAAGTGAACCGAATACTATACTAGTTGAAATAAAAATTACTGTAATACCCACAAAATTTTTTTCCTTTTATTTCTTCTTCAAAATTATCATGTACAAGTCTACGGGTATTGGCATATATTGATTTTTTTTGATAATTACTTGAATCTCAAATTATTAGCATTTTTATTATTGTTATTTTATTCATTTTATTTTTTTTATATATGGAGAAATTTAATTGGAATGTGGGAGAATAAATGACTTATGGGAAATCTTGATAAGGCTTGGGCCTTTGTTATATGATAGTGGGTCCCACATTCTAGAAACCCTTTTTCCCCCTTCTCTTTTTCCTTCCTCCCCTGCGGCTAGTGTGTGTATGTACATCTTACTTGGCTAGTTACTCTCTTGTCCTTTCTTTGTGTGGCTGACTGAAGTGGGCTTGAGAGAAAGAGAGAGAGGCTCATTCCAATCTGATTTCAGGAGGGGAAATCAAGTAAGTGTTCTAGTTTCTACTTCTCATTCCTTTTTTTTTTTTTCTTTTTTCTCTTTTCTTTTCCTTTCCCTTGTTGAGCAAACCCTAGCTTGAACTTTCTCCTTGAGACTTGGGCACAAACCTCTTTGTGTTTCATCATTCCCAAGATTTCTGTTTTAATTGATAAGTTTGCTAAATATTTGAATATGGTTAACATTAATGACTTGAGAAAAAAGGAGATGTGCCCATAAAGACCCTATTAAATACCTGAAGAAGTAGAAAGTGGGGTTTTTATGATTCATAATTCCACTTTCGAATTTATTTGGTTTGAAAGTTGTTTTCTTGTGGCCAATCACCCAAATATAATGAAATCTCAACCATGGGGATCTTGGAACACAAAGGAAGGATTTTGGTGCACTTTGGTGACTCTTGTCAAAGGTTTCTGGCTTGCTGACATCGGGGCGCCCAGCTGCCTTCTTCTGGCTGAGAGTTAAGGGTCTGGCGCCTGGGGGCACTCGGTCAATTGGTAAGATAGAGAGTTTGAGGCATGGCACTGAGGACGCCTCGGGTGCCTTACGTATGGAGGTTGCAGTAATCTAAGTATGTCGTGGCACCCAGGCGCCACCTTTTAGACTTTCTCTTATTATTCTAAACTTTAATCTTTGCCTTTTTCCCTAGGTGTTTCCACTGTTACCCGATTGTTCCTCATGCTTGCATCCTTTTTCCTTTCGTTTGGTCTCAGGTGAGGGAGCAAATTAAATTAATATTCTTAAAATTAGTAATAATGTATGCAAATTCTATATATGAATAGATGTACCCTGAATTTACTCTTTTGAGAAAGCTAAACTCACAAATCATCCGTAGTCACCAATATTGCTAAATTGTATTACATAAACCCCATATGATGCTAGCTCTTTGGGAAAGGTGTTAAAACTCTCTGTTTAAAGGATCGAATTTCTGTAGATCGTTGGTATAGTTTCCTTGCTATAAATCTCATGCATTTATCCAATTATCTATTTTATCATTAATAGTCCTTGTCCTAAAATAGTGGATGTGACTTTATTTTATCATTACTGGTCCTTATCCTAGAACGGTAGACGGGTCCCTATTTTATCATTAATGGTCCTTGTCCTGGAATGGTGGACAGGACCCTATTTTATCATTAGTAGTCCTTATCTTGAAATGATGGACGACACTCTATTTTATCATTAATGGTCCTTGTCCTGGAACGGTGGACGAGACCCTATTTTATCATTCATGGTCCTTGTCTTAGAATGGTGGATCGGACTCTATTTTACCATTAATAATCCTTGTCCTGGAATGGCGGGTGTAGTACATATAAGTAAAAATTTAGCACCATAAAGACATCACATTGTTCATTCTACATTAAGGACATCACATGAGACTGGTTGACATTCTTGACTATTTTGTTGGTTGTTATTATGAATGTTAATGTGTGTATATATTTAACCCTTATATTTAAATGATTAGAATCGGTGGTAAACATCTACTTGGCCGAGGTGAATCAGTTTATAGGAATGAGGGGTAAGTTTAATTGAGTTTAAGTTCACTGAGTATTTTTACTCACTCACGTGTTTGTATATCCCTTTTTGCAGATTCTGTAGCTGCTGACGAGTCTCGCGAGAAGAGTAGCAAGGTCTCACATCACCACGACTAGCTCATCATCGGTGATTGTTTCTTTTGATTCTTTTGGGAAGTGGCTTGTCGCTCTGTGGTCATTAGGACTCCTAGGTCTTATGTAAATGTCATTTTGGATTGTTCATCCATTTGAGAACTATATGTATGATTAGACTATGTTTTGACCCTTTCCTCATCTTGTTTTGTGATTGGGAGGAAAGTTTAGAAACATAGATTGTTGACAAGCATATCATTGATTAATCCTATTTAATGAAGTGTATTCATACATAATTGTACGCATTCATTGATTGATTGTGTCGATAAGGTTTAGGCTTACAGTCAAGGGATGATCCTTTGATCGTGCCGGTCACGTGTCCATTTTGGGTCGTGACAATTACAATTAGAGAGAGAGAAATAGAAAGCTTAAAACCGAAAACTATTGATTATTGGTAAACTATCACTTGTAGAATACTTCTAGCCTTCTACTACTCCTCATATCCCATAATAACCACCCTTCCTAGAGAAAATCACCAACTCAAAAAAAAAAAAAGAAAAGCCAAAACTTCAAGTTGTGAAAAATTGAAAACCCCACATTGTACTCAATAAATCATATAGTCATTGTAGACTAAGAGAAAATAGAGCAAAAGATTGAAGAAGAAAACACTAAATGATATAATTTATTGATGATGTGAATCAAGAGTTATACAAGAGCCTTTATATAATACAACCATCTAAAAATATGTAACAGGATATAATGGAAAACAAAACGGTTAATCCTAATTGCCATATATACACCAGTTAAAGCAATAACCTCGTATATATACTAAACCAATTTAGGTTACAGGCCCCCTTAGTCGAGATGATATTATCCCGAGTTTGTCACGCAAGAACACAGATCGAATATGCAATGGCTTATTCAGAATGTTAGCAGGTTGCTCAGATAAGGGCACATATGCTACAACAATCTCTTTGACAAGAACCTTGTCTTGTATGAAGTATTTATTAAGTAGGTATTTTAGTTAGAGATATAATTTGATTAGTTGGTTAGTTGTACAAGTTAGACAGGAAAAAGGGAAAAGTTGTTAATGAGTTGTATATATTTTCAGTACAATTCAAGAAATCCATATCATTCTTTTTTATTTTTCAATCTTTTTTACATCATAGTATTAGAGCAATGTCCATAGATCTATCCTTGCTCTTCTTCTGCGTCTTTTCATCATTCTCTTATCTACTAGAGATTTTTTTTTTGCTTCTCTTGAGCACGTATAGATCAAGATTCTTGATAATTTCTTTATATTTATATTACCTCTAAAGGTTGTGATGGCACAAGATATGCTTCAGAGTATTGTAGCAGATGTTGGCATTTTTCATATAAGTAACAATGATCAACCTAGAAATGCAATGGTTATTGCACCCTTTTTAGAAGATAACTACTTGAATTGGAGTATATCAATTCAGATCTCACTTAGAGCAAAGGACAAATTGGGATTCATTGATGACACAATTAAGAAACCTTAATTTCCTTAAGTAGAGGAAAGAGTATGTTAGCGAATTGGTAAGCGCACTAGTTGCACAAGTAATACAGTGAAATAGAGTAAAAATATTATTCTCACGAGGACTAACTCGCTAATTGCTTAAGAAATTTAATCGTATTAGTCAGACAAGCAATTTTGGATCGAAGATTACTCTAAGTTAAGAATAGAAGAGTAAAATTCAACAATCAAATTTTTATAATTTTTCCAACAATTAACAATGAATACACATAAAAATCAGATGAAATTAATTCAAATAAAAGGCTTAGAGCTACTAATCCCCTTCTTCCATCCTAAGAATTGCTAAACTCTCTTGCACTTTTGATTCTAATAAAGTAAACATGTTAATCTTATGTTATCTCATGGCTTAAAATAATTCTCTCGAATCTAGATTAAGCTACTTAAAATGTACACAATTCCTTGTGTGGGTTAAGCCTACTACAACCAACCTAAAGTGATTAAACGAGATTAACTAGAATTCCTATGAGTTAACAAGAAAAAACCCTTTAAAAAATTAAGGTTTATGTACTTGTCCGATTCACTCAGAATTCTACTCTTATCTCCCTCCCCAAAGATTGATAAAAGCAATATGCAAACTATAAAGTGATCAATTTCATAGCAAGCTCAAGATAAATAAATGAAAAGACGTGTATTAATCAAGAGAAATCACAAATGCAGAGATAAACACAATTCCTAATCTAAAATTAGGTTCGTAGCAACCCTAGAACAAGTATTCATGACAGTAAAACTATAGAAAACAGTAAAATATAGAGAAAACTCCATGAATCTGAGAATGGGTTGACAAAATCGGGTCTGGAGGGCCTTGGAATAGGATTCCTCTTCTTTCTTTAGCAATTTTGGCCTTTTTTGGTTCCTCCTGTGATTAGAATAACTTAAAAAACATCTTCTTTCGCTATTTAAACCAGCAACTCATGATAGCAAATCACGACCCAACGCTATAGCAGTGGTTGACAGAAGGAAATGTCTGAAAAATTATTTGATCTAGGGGCCACCACTATAGTGATGAATGTCCACCGCTATAGTAGTGGGAGGCAGAGAGTGGGCTTTAAAGAAAGTTGCTCCAGTAGCCACCGCTATAACTGTGAAGATCCACTACTTTAGCAGTGACTGGCAGAGAGGAATTTTATCTGCAGCAACTTTAGAAATTGTAGCTCCAACATGGTCTACATTTTGCACAAGCTCCTCACCAACTCAACCTATATCACAAAACAATAAATCAACAATTACTAGCAACAATGAATCATAAAATCACTCAATTTATTAAGAACTCTAAGAAAACTTAAACTCATCTAAACTACTCAAAACATGGGTTAAGAAATCCAAGTCTAGACAAGATAGAAATAAAAAAAGAGGGTAATTAGTACCAAAATAGTGTTAAGTTAAGAACTTAATAGTCCCCCAAACTTGAACCTTTGCTTGTCCTTAAGCAAATCAACCCTCACAACAGAAAATGGTGCAAAACAGAAGTCAGAGAAGCATATTTACAATCAAGATCTGAAAATGATTAAACTAAGCAAGGGAAAAGAGTGCAATATGCAGAGAAAAAATAGAACCATATACTAAAATTAGATTTAGGAAGTACTTTTATGAGAGAAAAACTATACTTGCAATAATAACTTGGAGATTTAATTCAAAACTCAAATAAACACCTTGATACCTCAGAAACCTCTTAAAGCAAAATACCATCACATGAATTAATCTTTCCTTTTTATATTTTTACATTCTCAAGGGTTTTCATTCCAAATTCCAATTATTTAACTTTATAATCTAAATAAGAGAAGATGTAGCCAGTAGGAAGCAGAGTCCATGCGCTTAATCCATACAACTCTTCCTCCCTCTTCACACCCACAGAGAAAATTATAGAGTGAGAAAAGTGTCGTACGCCTAATCCACACAATACTTCCCCACCCCTTCATTTTCTCAAACCAACCGAAAGTAAAGTTCATTTGATAAAAAAGTGTTTGTGCACCTAATCCACACAACATCGCCTCAACATAAACCATTCCTTCCAGCCAGTTCATTATTCTTATGTGTATAATTGAAACACCATTCCTTTTTTTTTTCTTTTTTAGAATCTGGAATGTATACCCATTATTGAGCTTGCTTTTGATTTTAGGAAAGCCTAACTCAAGCTAAAGTAATTGTACTATGAGTTTCAAAACTTCAAAAAGCTTAAAATGAATTTTAAAATAAACTCCTATTATTATTAAAAACAACGCTAACTCTTTATTAAAAGCAATTCCAAGATCTTAATTTCACCAATTCTTTCTAATTTAACAAAAACATTTTCAGCTCTTTCCCTTACAAAGATTTAATCATAACAAAAAATTTGAAAATTTTTGTAAACTTGACATATCTGAACTATGCATTACACACAAAACACATTAATAGACAAAAACAAGTATGCTTTACACACAAAACACATTAACAGACAAAAACAAGCACAAACAAGCACAAGACACAAAACGCCCCTCCCCCAAACTTGAATTTGACAGTGTCCTCACTGTCCCAAATCAGCATAGGAAGAAGAACAAACCAATAACACAACAACCAAGAAAGAGAAACACCACAGATAAAATAATCAAAACAAAAACAAAACAATTAAAACTAAGAAAGCAAGAAAACTTGTGTTGCATCCCAAGAGCGCTAAGTTTATAGTCTTCATCCAGACTTTATCAGTGCTTGTTCAAGGTAAATCTTCCAATGTTGGCCACTTCTTAGATGCTTTTGACTATGAAATAACCATATTTGCAATATTAGGAGGTTTGAATTTGTGGGGATCATCATGAAACTTTACACCAGCCTTTGAAACTCCTACAGCTCTCCTTGTCTTTTCCCCTCATGTCTTTATCATCCTTCAAACAATTTTTACTCATCTCATCATGAAAATACTTGTGAGATTCCTTATCAATCATCTTTATAAAATAGCATTCCTCTGGGCTATTATGAGCTTTCATTTCCTCGTTCATGTTAAAGGTGACCTCTTGATCATTGACCTTCGTGTTTAATTCACCTTTATGAACATCAATTATAGTCCTTCCAATATCTAGAAAAGGTCTTCTTAAAATGACTGGGATCTCATTGTCTTCCTCATAATTCATGATAATAAAGTCTGTCGGAAAAATTAACTTGTCAACCTTGACAAGTACATCCTCAATAACTCCGTTCGGATAACATAATGAATGACCGGCTAGTTGAAGAGTCACTGTGGTAGGCTGAGCATTTTCTAAACCTAATTTCTTGAATATAGAAAGCGGTATTAAATTCACATTAGCTCCCAGATCATACAGTGCCTTACTACCAAAAATTCTCCCAATATTGCATGGGATTACAAAGTTACCCGGATCTTGTATTTTGATAGGCAACTTCTTATGGAGAATAATGTTACATTCATAAGTCACATTCATGAGTCACAGCAATAGTCTCAAACTTGCCTAAGCGCCTCTTTCTTGATAGAACATCCTTCAAGAATTTAGCATAACTCGGCATTTGCTCCAACGCCTCAGTAAATGGTATATTAATATGCAGCTGTTTCAACATCTCTAAGAACTTCTTATACTGCCTCTCTAGATTGAGCTTTTTATACCTCTAAGGATATGGTAATGATGGAATAAAATTTCCAGCCCTCATATCTTACACTATATACTCACCTTTACCTTTAGCAGATGAAAGCATTTATCTTCTTAGTTACATTTTCTTGAGGTTTAACAACCTTTTCTTTCTCTTCTTTAATAACCACATCTTGTGCCTTATCATGTGGTTTGATAACATCAAGAAGAACCTTGCCATTATTTAAGGTAATGGCATTACAGTGCTCTTTCCCCTCCTTTCTTGAGTTATTTTCAGTGTCACTGGGGAGATTGCCTTATGGCCTATTGTTCAGAGCAATTGTCATCTGGTCCATCTGAGTCTCTAAGTTTTGAATTGCAATATTCTAAGTCTGAAACATCGTCTCATTCCTCTCCATGAGGTGGTGGAGCTCTGTTTTTGAGGAGGATAATTGTTTTGGTTGTTGAAGCTTAGAGTTAAGATGGTCTACTAGAAGACGAAGCTAATGGATTCAAGCAATGATCATTATACCAAGAAAAATTAGGGTGATTTCTTAATGTCAAATGATAAGTGTTGGAATACTGGTTGTTTTAGTTCCTTTATAGATCACCCATATAATTCAATTGCTCAACTGAAGCAAATTCTTCACAACACCCGTTGACATGAGCCCCCTACAAAACTCACATTTTGCTTCTAGAGTAACCAATGCATTTACTCTTACCGATTCTTGTTGCCTTGAACATAGCTTGTCAACTTTTTTTGTTAACGCTTCATTTTAAGCCAATAAAGCATTAATAGTATCTAATTCCAAGACTCTTTTCTTTGACATTTTTCTGGCTTGGCTGGAAGCATTCTGACTTGCTCCTATGGTCTCAATTATTTCCTTAACTTGTTTGATTAATCTCGCCATCAAAGCACTATTAGCTGCAATATCCAATTTATCACGAGTCTCATAAGTGAGACCATTGTGAAAGATGGTGAGATGTTGCTATTCTGGAAGACCACGATTTGGACACTTCGTTAGCAGGTCCTTAAAATGCTCCCAAGCCTCAGATAAACTTTCACCATCATACTGATAGAAGGTGATGATTTTGTTCCTCAACTTAACTGACCTTGATGGGGGGAAGAATTTATCCAAAAATTTTCTCTAAAGTTCATCCCATGTAGTGATACTCCCTCTTATTTAAGCATTCAACTAACTCTTTGCCATCCTCAAGGAGAAGGGAAACAAGTAGAGGCAAATAGCATCATCAATCACTCCATTCAGCTTAACCATATCACAAATATCCAGGAAGTTTATGATATGGTTATTTTGGTCTTCCATGGGACTTCCCCAAAATAGATTCTATTGAACCAAATTCAGCAATATCACTTTAATCTCAAAATTGTTGGTCTGGAGCTGAGGTTTCACTATGTTGGAAGTGTGACTAGCATTATTAAGTAGAGCGTAAACCTCTACAGCTCTATCTTTTTCTTGTTGCTCAATTCCAGCTCTATTGCCTACATTATTTTTGATACCCCTATGATTTTGTTATCATCTACCATTTCTTCTTCTTGAGAAGCTTGCCTTTCTTGGATTTTTCTAGTTTTAGTTTCTTTTTGAGTTCTCCCCACAAGTCTCTCAATTTCGGGTTTAAAGAAAAGATCAGCTTAGTTAATAGTACCTCACATACACAGTAAGGAGACACCAATTAGCAATGAAAAATCGAAGTAGCAAAATCAACAGAAGAAAAACTAAAATGACTAAATAATCAAAAAGAAAAGAAAAGAAAGAAAGAAAGAAAATTAAAAGAAACACAGCAGAGAAGTGTCTAATTTAGCACCTTTAAATTTCTTTTAATATTACCAAAAATCGTTAGTCCTTGGCAATGATGCCAAAAAACTTGTCAATAAATTGGCAAGCGCACTAGTCGCATAAGTAATAAATGAAATAGAGTAAAAATATCATTCCCACGAGGACTAACTCACTAATTACTTAAGAAATTTAAGTGTATTAGTTAGACAAGAAATTTTGTATCGAAGATAGCTCTAAGTTAAGAACTAAAGAGTAAAATTCAACAATCAACTTTTTATAATTTTTCCAACAATTAACAATGAACACACACAAAAAATCAGATGAAATTAATTCAAATAAAAGGCCCAAAGCTATGTTAATGATTTCGCAAGCGTACCAATTGCACAAGTAATACAGTGAAAAAAAATAAAGATTATAGTTTCCTCGAGGAATAACTCGCTAATTACTCAAGAAACTCAAATGTAATAGTTAGACAAGCCAATTTGGATCGAAGACAGCTCTTAAGTAAAGAATTGAAGAGTAAAATTCAATAATAAAATTTTTATAATTTTTTTTAACAATTAACGATGAACACTAGCACAAAAACAGATGAAATTAATTCAATAAAAGACCTAGAGCTACTAATCCCCCTCTTTCGTCCTATAAATTGCTAAGCTCTCTCTAACACTTTCAATTTTAATCAATTATACACTTTAATCTTAGGTTTCCTAGTGGCTTGAAATAATTCTCCCAAATCTAAATTAAGCTACTCAACTCTAACACAATCTCTTATGTGAGTTAAGCCTAATAAGTAACAACCTAATTTAACTAAATAAGGCTAACTAATATTCCTATTAGTTAACAAGCAAAAAATCCTAAGGTTCAAACACTCACCCTATTCACTCAATGTTCTACCAATACCTCCCTCGCCAAAGTTCGATGAAAGTAACTTACAAGCAATAAAGTGATCAGATTTAAAGCAAGTACAATATAGATGAATGATAGGAATGTATTAATTCAAAAGAAATCACGAGTGTAGAGACAAATACAACTCCTAGTATGAACTTAGGTTCATAGTAACCCTAAAATAGAAATTTAGCTACTCATAGATCTAAAACTATAGAAAACAGTAAAAGATGAAGAAAACTCCATAAATCTGAGGTTAGGTTGATGGAAACCAGGCTTAGGAAGCTTTTGGAATGGATTCCTCCTTCTTCTTCAGAAAAAACGGTGCCCTCTCTTCAGTCTCGTGCTCAAAATAACCTAAAAAACCTACTCTTTCACTATTTGAACCAGTAAAGAGAGTGTAGAAAATGTGACCCACCGCTATAATGGTGAGTGCCCACAGCTATAGTAATGGAAGGCATAATGGTTGGCTTAAAAATAAATTAGTCTAGGAGCCACAGCTATAGAGGTGAAGATCCACCATTATAGTAGTGGCTGGCAGAGAAGAGGACTTCAACATAAGCAGCTTTAGTAACCATCACTATAGCTATGAAAAGCCATCGCTATGGTAGTGAGTGGCAGAAAAAGGGTTTCTTTTGCAGTGACTTCATAAATGTAACTCTAGCCGGATTCATCATCATGCATAAAGTCCTCACCAACTCAACCTACAACAATAAAATAGCCACTACTAGTAGAATAGAGTCATAAAATCACTTAATTTATTAAAAGCTCTAAGAAAACCTAACTAATCTAAACTAACCAAAACATGAGTTAAGAATTGCAAGTATAGGCAAGATAGATATCAACAAAGAAGGTAAATAGCACCAAAATAGTGCTAATTGAGAACTTAACAAGCTACTAATCTCTTTCTTCCGTCCTAAGAATTGTTAAACTCTCTCTTGCACTTGTGATTCTAATAAATTAAACATGTTAATTTTAGATTATCTTATGGCTCAAAATAATCCTCCTGAATCTAGATTAAGCTACTCAACACCTACACAATTCCTTGTATGGGCTAAGCCTTCTACAACTAACCTAAAGTGATTAAACGAGATTAACTAGTATCCCTATGAGTTAACAAGCAAAAACCCTTTAAAAAAATTAAGGTTTACGTACTCATCCAATTCATTCATAATTTTACTCTTATCTCCCTCCCTAAAGATTGATAAAAGTAATATGCAAGCTATAAAGTGATTAATTTCATAGCAAGCTCAAGATAGATGAAAGAAAAAACATGTATTAATCAAGAGAAATCATAAATACTGAGAGAAACATACTCTTAATATGAAATTAGGTTCATAGCAACCATAGAACAAGGAATTTAGCTATTCATAATAGTAAAACTACAAAAAAATAGTAAAATATAGAGAAAACTCCATGAATCTGAAGTTGGGTTGAAGAAAATTAGGCCCGGAGAGTTTCGAAATAGGATTCCTCTTCTTTCTTCAGAATTTTGGCCTCCTCTGGTTCTTCCTCGTGCTCAAAATGACCTAAAAACATCTCCTTTCACTATTTAAACCAACATCTGGTGACAACAAATCGCAACCCACCGCTACAGCGGTGGTTAACAGAAGGAAATGCTTTAAAAATTATTTGATCCATGGGCGGGAAGCAGAGAATGGGCTTCAAAGAAAGTTGCTCTAATAGCCACCATTATAGCTATAAAGATCCACCACTATAGTGGAAAGTGGTAGAAAGGAATTTCTTTTACAGCAATTTTAGAAATTGCAACTCTAACATAGTTTACATCTTGCACAAACTCCTCACCAACTCAATAAATTAATAATTATTAGTAACATTGAATCATGAAATCACTCAATTTATTAAAAACTCTAAGAAAACTTAAACTTAGCTAAACTACTTTAAACATAGGTTAACAAATGCAAGTTTAGACAAGATAGAGATCAAAAGAGAGGGTAATTAACACTAAAATGATGCTAAGTTGAGAACTTAATAGAGGATTACATTGTAAGGTCCAAGATTTTAGGATCTTGGTCCAAGGATTTAGTAGAAACTTTCATATATTATCCAATAGCCAAGACTTTATGTCATGAGCTTGAGAAAAGATTAGGAGTTAGTAATGGTCCATAAATTTACTAGATTCAAAGGCAAATTAATTCTGTGGAACAAGTAAGGAACCCATTTTTAATGTAGGATCCTCATCCTACTGTGAATAAGGCATATTCAATGATGTAAATTGTAGAGTCTCAAAGATTTGTTTAGAAGGGATTGGTGAAACATGTCAATATGGATCAAACTCCTATTAATACAAAATATCTCTTGATAGTAAGCAACAAGATTGGATGGCAGACTTCATTAAACAAGAAATGGGAAAGCTTATAAGGGGAAACATGTTGCCGATAATAACAGTTTTGTGGATTTTGCCCACACCAAGGAATTCTCATATATGGCAACTGAATTTGGGTTTTTTGATGGAAAATGTGGTTACTGGATAGTTGGTACAAGAGCTGCATCAATTTATATTTGTTCCAACCCCAATATTTTTGAGAACTTAACAACCTTGTCAAATTCCACTATAGTTCATCTTACTGATGGAGGGATGAAAATAGTTTTGAAAATAGGAGATGTTAATTTCTATGGCTTAAACATGAAAGAAACTTTATTCTTTCCTACCTTCAAATATAATTTGCTATCAATCAATAAGTTATCCAAGACTAACTCAATTTGTTGCCTATTTTTATCTAATTTTTGTCTCATGTAGGACTAGAAGAGTAGAAGTCTATTGGATGTCGGGAGAGTAATAGGTGACTTATACATTGTTGATCAACATTGCTTTTCTTCTAATGTCATTCATCAATTTAGCTCCTTTGAAACTTTGTTGACTCTTCTGTTTCCTAAAATATCAATTTTTCTTATACTTAGATAAGTTGAATGAAGATTGTGATACTCTTTGGTAGGTTAGATTAAGGCACCCAAGTAACTTTACCTTACAACACTTTCCTTTTTAAAATAATAATGCACCTTGTTCAAAAAGCTATTAGATTTGTCCTGTCTAAACAAACAAGAATAACTTTTCCCATGGGTTCTATTCAAACCACAAAATTTTTTTTAAGCTTTTGCATTTAGATATATGGGGTCCTTATAAATTAAAATCATTAAGTGGAGCAAATTACACTTCATGACTCTTGTGGATGATTATATTAGAAGTTTTTGGACCTATCTTATGCACCAAAAAAGTCAATCTAATTCCATACTTAGCCAATTTTTCAAATGGTGTCTAACCAATTGAATTCATAGATAAAAAATGTGAGAAGTGATAATGGCAATGAATTTTTTAGTCAAACTTGTCATTGTTTGTTTCAAGACCATGGAATCCTACACCAAAAGGCACACTCCTACACTCGTTAGTAGAATAGGGTGGCAAAAGGAAGCATAGGCACTTGTTATAGATCACAAAATCTCTTTTATTCTATTCTAACTTGCCAAAAAGATTCTAGGGTAGGGCTCTTATGCTACTTTCAATACCAATAGATTGCCCACCAATATTTTATCTCAGAAAACTTTCTTTGAAATGTTTCATGAAACACAAAATTATGACTTACTTAAGTGTTTTGGATGCCTTTGTTTTGCAACTAACACATTTCCTCACATAGATAAATTGGACCTTCATGCTATTGCTTGTATATTTCTTGGCTATTAACTTGGTTTTAGGCATATAAAGTGTATGACTTAGGCTTACAAAGATTGTTCATATCTATAGATGTGGTCTTTTGTGAGACAATTTATCCCTTTGCCTATGAAAACATTGCAATTCCTTCTTTATTTGTACCTTCATAATTGTAGGATGGTACTATTACCTTAGCTTATCCTACCGAAAATATTACTCCTCAATATGTAAATGCTCCTTCCATAGGTACTATATCATTCTTCTTCATTTTTCAATCTTTTTTACATCATATTTATTTCTACATGTTTAGTCCTAACATGCAGAACATGATTTGTAGCAATAACATTTCCACTATGGTTATCACACCACAAGGTGGGTATCCTTGTTTTAGGAAATTCTATTTCTTGTAGATGTTACCTTAGCAAAGACACTTCACAAGCCAAGGATGCGAAGGCTCTTGGTGCGTATAATTTTATAGCACATAAAATATTCCAGCAAGTATACTGGGTCGCAACAAGTAATAAAGTGATGAGTAGAGTATCGTCCCACAGAGATTGAGGTATCAAATAAAATTCAATTAGGCTAAGTGAAATGCTATTAAGACTTATGAGGGAAATTTCAGAAATTACATAAAAAAAGGGAGGGTGATGATCGAAACAACACAATATAAATAACTGAAATTTAAATAACTAGATAGAAAACAAAACAGAGAAAAGATGTGGATTGGTCACAAATTTCATGGAATTGTACATCATCATCATTTCCTTTGAATATTCTTGGCTAATTCTATTATGTAATCTTCAATCTAAAATTCTCAGAAAGTCTTCTAAGACTGAATTATATTAAAATTATAGTTAGGAAGATCTTCACTAATCTATAACTCAAATATAATCCGATGAAGTCCTAATCACATCAATGCCCCGCAATCGCATATGACATGTTATCTCTTGTCCTACTCGTTACAAATACATAGCAAACGCATGCATGTATAAATAACAAGCTTCATAGAACAATAAATAAAATAGAACTTTGGCCAAGAAAATACTCATTGGTCCAAATGATTAAAGTACAATTTCCATTTCATCAAATGACCGACTACACAAGAAAATGAGATTGATTTCGTTGGTCTAATCCGATTAATTCATAGACAAATTAATCTTTGAATCATTGAAGAACAATTCAATTAAATTACAATCCATTCAATGTTGGCCAATTTTCTAAAATATGATTGAATCCAAAAGCTTTGAAATTACAATCTAACTTATCCAAAATAATTGACTAAAATCTTAGATCAACCATTCAATTAAGTCATGAAGCTCAAGAAAATTATTCAAGCCACATAAATAAAACTATCTATATCTAGATAATCTAATTTATGGTGAAAATTACAAGGTCAAGCTCAATATCTAGCTAACTCTAGCATAGACATAAAAATCCCAAACTCATTGAAGGTTCATCAAACATTCAAGAGGAAGAATAATCGGTAAAATCCATTCCATTAAACGAAAATGCATTAAAACTGAATATGTTCAACAATAAAGCTTCATAAAACCGAACTACATCAATCCTTAAACTCAGAAATTACATGGAAGAGAAGGAAAAACATGACAGAAAACAGAAAATACAACAGAAATCTAAGAAACTATGAAGGAAAATGCAAGAAAAGGAAGGAAAATGGGAGAAGGAGAGCCATTCCCAAGTGGGAAGGCTTCCTTTCCCTCTAACCAAGCTAGAGAGTTGCCTCTATGTTGCTCCCAACCACTGCTGCCCAAGGAAGGCAGAAAAATGGTGCTAGGACTTCTTTTCTGAAAAATGACTTAGCCTCCTTAATAAATTTCGATTTTTGCAAATATAAAACTGATCTAACACATGCCTAAAGGGATATTCTGCCCTAGATGCCTCCTTGGATGCCTCTTCCATGATATGGCAGCACTTTGACAGCAAAACAGCAGCAAAATTAATATTTCTGCAGCAGCAGAAAAGTATGGCAGCAGCAGAATGGTATGGCAGCAGCAGCAGAATTAATATTTCTGCAGAAGAAAGTGACAAACAGCAGCAGAACAGCAGCAGAATATCATGGCAAAATTAATATTTCAGCCATGCTTTTCTTGACCTACGAAAATTAATATTTCTGCCCAAAAATTCTGACTACATGGCATTGAATAAGAGTTCAAGTGGGCCCCACATCCAGCATATCCTAGTAAGCATCTACATCACCCAAAAAGTGCCACATTAGCATCCAAATCATCATCTTTGTCCATGTCAACACTTTTCTCTCCAAAATTAAAATTTGTAGGAATTAAATTGAGCATTTTACAATTCAAGTTCTAAAAATATAAAAATTGAGACACATTCAATCCATAAATAGTTTATACCCAATAAATTCCAAAACATAATAAAATTAGAGAATTGACAAAATTAAAGAGGCAAAAAGGACTAAAATAGGGACTAAAATAAATGGAAAAAGTATGTTATCAAATCCCCCACACTAGGCCTTTTGCACTCCTGGGCAAAATCAATTAAATACAACAGAGAATCCCAATAAGCACAGCAAGAAAAAGTGTACAAAATATACAACAATGAAATAATTAAAATTTAGAAAGATTTACATTAGGAGAAATAAATCTTAAATTTCTAAAAAGTTCAAGCTCCATGGCAATTATTTCGAAAAGAATGAATTCAAGTAACAATCTCCTCACAAGGTAAGGTGTTTATCCTCTACTCTCTCAAGTGTTTAAGAGGGAATCACTCAAAGTCGTCCTATCACAAATTTCACTACCATAAGCTTGTCAAGAATCTAAATCTCCACTACTTGAATCTAATACATACTTGAATCAAAAGGACTTTACAAGGTTGTAACGTGGGTAAGAAAAATAGTGGGAAACAAAGGGAAAGATTGAACAATGAAACAAAATATGGTAACAACTCAAGAAAATGAAGAGCATTTACAAGTGAAATATAAGAGACTGAGTATAAATAAATTTGGGTCTCAATGTTCTATCTGCTCCTCTTTTTCATTATCTTTTTCTCTTCTTTTTTTTTTATTCTTTCTTTCTTTCTCCTTTTTTTTTCTTCTTCTTGACTGGCCAGTCTTTTTTCTTTTGCTTGAGAGGAAGTAGAAGAAATATAGTTCAAAACACCCCAAAATTCACAAAATTTTTCAGCATATCAATCCCTTAAAAGAATTTAAAATACTTCTCACATCTTAAGTTGAAAGAGAAAAATATTGTTGTAGGCAGAAAAAGTGGTGGAAGAACACAAGAAAGAAAATGGATAAGGCACAAAATGGCATACAATGGAAACAATGATAATGGATGGCTATTTGGCTAAAAGTGGTTACAAGAAACAAATGCCTAAATCATTTCCAAGTATGTACAAGATATGTAGCCTCAATCAAAGATTCAAGACAAGTTCTAGAGTGACAATCCATGATAGAGAACACACAACAAGAAGAATAACATTTTTCACTTAGGCTCAAATCCTCACAGCTAAAAGACTATTACTACAAATTCATTAAAGTCAACGTCATTGCCATTTAACTTGAATTCCTTAGAGAAATAAGATTAAATTCTCTTCATGCTAAGTCAATCTACACTTTAGCTATTTCATCATGCATAATTCCACACCAAAACTCCATCAAAAATTTAAAAAGTGAGCATCAAATTCGGACAAAACAGAGTAGCAAAATTCTGCAGTGCAGAATTTCTGGCGACACGGCTTTACCGACATAGAACGACCCCAAAACGGATGCGAATCACTCCAAATAAAATTCTACAACTAGAAGACATATAAAGGTTTAAAAACATGTAAAGAAAGTGGCAAAAACCATAGCCAAACAGTACAGAATATTCATGCAAGATGACTCAAAGTTCTGCCAAAACAGAGAAAACAGAGAAAAAAAATGGGCAACAGAAAAAGACTAAAAAAAATTAAAATTATGAAAGAAATACAACAACAAAATTAAAAAGAGAAAGATTAGAAAAACATGGGTTGCCTCCCAAAAGCGCTTGGTTTAAAGTCCTTAGCTAGACTTTATTTGGTGTCTATGCTTAGCGTCGCTTCTTCTTTGTTTTCCTTACTTTCTCTTTGATTTTTTTTTTATTTCCTTCGTCAAGGAAAATGATCAAGTACCTCACATGCAACAAAGAGAAATAACATGAGAGATATATCAAATAAGCAAGGTAACAAGAAGAAATGAAACTAATAAAGACAATTGAAAAGCTAAAAACGCTTGAAATTGTAAAAACTAAAACAAGAAAAGACAATGTCTAAAATAACATCACTTTGGCTTTAAAGAAAAATCAATTTGACAACCATCAATCCCCGGCGACGGCGCCAAAAACTTGGTGCGTATAATTTTATAGCACATAAAATATTCCAGCAAGTATACTGGGTTGCAACAAGTAATAAAGTGATGAGTAGAGTATCGTCCCACAGAGATTGAGGTATCAAATAAAATTCAATTAGGCTAAGTGAAATGCTATTAAGACTTATGAGGGAAATTTCAGAAATTACATAAAAAAGGGGGGGTGATGATCGAAACAACACAATATAAATAACTGAAATTTAAATAACTAGATAGAAAACAAAACAGAGAAAAGATGTGGATTGGTCACAAATTTCATGGAATTGTACATCATCATCATTTCCTTTGAATATTCTTGGCTAATTCTATTATGTAATCTTCAATCTAAAATTCTCAGAAAGTCTTCTAAGACTGAATTATATTAAAATTATAGTTAGGAAGATCTTCACTAATCTATAACTCAAATATAATCCGATGAAGTCCTAATCACATCAATGCCCCGCAATCGCATATGACATGTTATCTCTTGTCCTACTCGTTACAAATACATAGCAAACGCATGCATGTATAAATAACAAGCTTCATAGAACAATAAATAAAATAGAACTTTGGCCAAGAAAATACTCATTGGTCCAAATGATTAAAGTACAATTTCCATTTCATCAAATGACCGACTACACAAGAAAATGAGATTGATTTCGTTGGTCTAATCCGATTAATTCATAGACAAATTAATCTTTGAATCATTGAAGAACAATTCAATTAAATTACAATCCATTCAATGTTGGCCAATTTTCTAAAATATGATTGAATCCAAAAGCTTTGAAATTACAATCTAACTTATCCAAAATAATTGACTAAAATCTTAGATCAACCATTCAATTAAGTCATGAAGCTCAAGAAAATTATTCAAGCCACATAAATAAAACTATCTATATCTAGATAATCTAATTTATGGTGAAAATTACAAGGTCAAGCTCAATATCTAGCTAACTCTAGCATAGACATAAAAATCCCAAACTCATTGAAGGTTCATCAAACATTCAAGAGGAAGAATAATCGGTAAAATCCATTCCATTAAACGAAAATGCATTAAAACTGAATATGTTCAACAATAAAGCTTCATAAAACCGAACTACATCAATCCTTAAACTCAGAAATTACATGGAAGAGAAGGAAAAACATGACAGAAAACAGAAAATACAACAGAAATCTAAGAAACTATGAAGGAAAATGCAAGAAAAGGAAGGAAAATGGGAGAAGGAGAGCCATTCCCAAGTGGGAAGGCTTCCTTTCCCTCTAACCAAGCTAGAGAGTTGCCTCTATGTTGCTCCCAACCACTGCTGCCCACGGAAGGCAGAAAAATGGTGCTAGGACTTCTTTTCTGAAAAATGACTTAGCCTCCTTAATAAATTTCGATTTTTGCAAATATAAAACTGATCTAACACATGCCTAAAGGGATATTCTGCCCTAGATGCCTCCTTGGATGCCTCTTCCATGATATGGCAGCACTTTGACAGCAAAACAGCAGCAAAATTAATATTTCTGCAGTAGCAGAAAAGTATGGCAGCAGCAGAATGGTATGGCAGCAGCAGCAGAATTAATATTTCTGCAGCAGAAAGTGACAAACAGCAGCAGAACAGCAGCAGAATATCATGGCAAAATTAATATTTCAGCCATGCTTTTCTTGACCTACGAAAATTAATATTTCTGCCCAAAAATTCTGACTACATGGCATTGAATAAGAGTTCAAGTGGGCCCCACATCCAGCATATCCTAGTAAGCATCTACATCACCCAAAAAGTGCCACATTAGCATCCAAATCATTATCTTTGTCCATGTCAACACTTTTCTCTCCAAAATTAAAATTTGTAGGAATTAAATTGAGCATTTTACAATTCAAGTTCTAAAAATATAAAAATTGAGACACATTCAATTCATAAATAGTTTATACCCAATAAATTCCAAAACATAATAAAATTAGAGAATTGACAAAATTAAAGAGGCAAAAAGGACTAAAATAGGGACTAAAATAAATGGAAAAAGTATGTTATCAGCTCTGTATTCAAATTCTGCATTGGATCTTGATACAACCCCTTGCTTATTTCTTGACCATAAGACCAGAGATTTAATTAGAAACACTCAATATCCACCCATAGACCTTTGTTAGTAGTGCTTGCACCCCAGTCCATGTTAAAGAACCCATTCAAAGTTAGACTTAGAGAAGGCCTAATATGTATTCGAAGTTCCATAATTCTTTTCAAATATCTGTAGACATATTTTGCTACTTGCGAGTGTATAGTTGTTGAGGAATTAAGGTGTTGACTTAATTTATGTACTGTAAATGAGATATCTAGACTTGTGTTGGTGAGATACTGCAGACCACCTATCAAAATTCTATATAAGGATTATTTTTTATATGTTTTCCTTCAATTTTACTGAGGTGTTTGCCCAAGGTCATAGGAGTAAGAGAAGGCGTCCCTGGCAAGTTCATTATGTGCTTTTTTTTTTTGCATAAACACTATTGGTTAAATAATGTACCCAAAAAGGGGGATGAATTGGGTACAAATGATTTTCGAGAACTTCTTGCATTTTGTCAAGACCTTTTTCTTTGTAAAATAGTATCCTGAAAGATAGTTTGATAAATTTAGAAAACTATTGGCTAACTCCTTGTAAGTTAAAAGATTGAAGGACAATTTGAAGATTATTTTTATCCTTTGCCAAGATACAATGCACTAAGAACATTTCTGTTTGTTGAGAACTAATTTAGGTTTCAAGAAACTCAGTAAAATAGTGATTTGAAAGATAAGCAGGCTCCTGAAATAAACTAAAAAATAGAGGTAAGAGGAACAAGATACCACGATATATAGTGGTTCAAGTACTTTTAGAAAGAAGCCTCTACATCTACTCTCCAAGCACACAACGTGAGAATTTTATAAAATGGAAATCAGCAATATTAAAAACATAAACCTCAACTTCTGAGGATTAGTACCCTGCTTTTATGCTAACAACCCATTAAGTTTGTACAAGATCTCACCAAACTTAACCTGCTAGACCTACCTATGTTTTTTACAATCTTTTCTACCCAAGATGATTAGTCCAATTTACTTTTACACCAAACCTTAGGATTTTTACAAGATTCCTAAAAGCTTAAACAACTAGTCCTTCCACCAAGAACCTCAAAATGCAGATACAACAAGATGTGTAGTAGTTCACTAAGAGCAAGAGACAAGATAAATAATCTCACAAAGAGAAATGAATCAATAAGTGCTCTCTCTTTTCCCACAGAAATATAAGGAGAGAAAAACTTAGATAGAGTAAAATTATTTTGATCAAATCTCTCTTTTTCTCTCACAACAACTCAAGCTTTCAAGATCTATTATAATTTTTTCCAAGCATTTGCATGTAATAGCTTTTGGTAGGAGAAAATCTTAAATACTCAATCTACCAAACTAGTAGTTAAGAGGCTCCTAAGCTTCTGTTGCACCTGTTACATTTACACACCCCATGGTCACTTGCTCAAAATTAGCTAGGCATTATCAAGAAGAAAATTCTTCTCACTTATGTTGAATCACAATCTATATCAGAATCCTTTTCTCATTCTGAATGGAGAAAGGCAATGGAGGATGAATATGCAGCATTAATGAAAAACAACACTGATATCGGGCATTTTTATATGTAATTTAGTCCTTATCTTAGTCCCTTTTACACCTTAAATATTATATACTCTCTAATTTTATTATATTTTAGAATTTATTGGATGTAATCTAATCATAGAATAATTGTGTTTTAATTTCGTAATTAGAGAGCTAAATTGATGACATGGATGTTTTGCTTACTTGGAGGCCACTTAGATGCTGACATAGCATTATGTGCTAACTGGGCATTAACTAGGGCTAACTGGACTGACTGGGGCCCACATTCTGCACTATTTTGGTTTCTGTTTTTGCATTTTCCAATAGCAAAATAGCAGACCAACAGAATAGCATGCATGACAGCAGAAGCAGACAAAAAACAGCAAGGTAGCAGTAGAAGAAAGGAACAACACTTAAGTCAATTTTGAAATGTAAATTCATCCCTCTCTCCTGGTTGGTTGAAGACACCTTCAAACCACCATTTTCAGTTGTTGAAGAAATGCTTCTTCTTCCTTTTTCTATAAATTCATTTCCCCTCCTTGTATTTTCTTCTGTTTTGGTCTCCATGGAAAGCTGAAATTTGTGTTGTAATCAGTCTATGAAGAAGTTGAATATGTAACATGAATTCTTGGAGCTTAATCAGATAAGTTTCTTGTTGTTTATCTCTGTTTCATTTCTGTTCTACCTTTTATCTTTATTTTTATGTTTGTTTAATTTCTGGTCAGACCTTTATGGACATAATTACTGGTTTGAATGCTTAAATCTGAGATGTTTTCTTGTTGTTACTATTTGGTGTAGCAAGTGTAACATCCCAAATTATTATGGAATAAATATTTAATATTTTTTATTTTTTTTGAGACTCTAGAAATCTCTTGAATGTCCTTGATGAATCTAGATTGTTCTAGAGGAATCTTGTATGTTCTAAAGATATCTTGTATATTCTTGAATTTCCTAGATAAGTGTAGAATGTTGTAGAATGGTATAGATAATTCTAGAAAATTCCAGGTTAGTTATGTTCTAGAGATATCTTGTATATTCTTGAATTTCCTAGATAAGTGTAGAATGTTGTAGAATGGTATAGATAATTCTAGAAAATTCCAGGTTAGTTATGTTCTAGAGATATCTTGTATATTCTTGAATTTCCTAGATAAGTGTAGAATGTTGTAGAATGGTATAGATAATTCTAGAAAATTCCAGGTTAGTTATGTTCTAGAGATATCTTGTATATTCTTGAATTTCCTAGATAAGTGTAGAATGTTGTAGAATGGTATAGATAATTCTAGAGAATTCCAAGTTAGTCTAGGTTTATCTTGAGTTATCTTGAGTTCTCTAAACATTTCTAGGCTTTAGAGAAATGTTGCCTCCCCTTTTTAGCTATAAATAGCAACATCTTCCTCCCCTTTCCTTGCACCAGTCACAACCGAGAGAGAGTGAGAAAAAGAGAATCCAGCAGCTTGGGCAGAAGCAGAAAAATATTCTCTATTTTTCAACCATAAAATAGAGATTTTGGAAGAAGCAAATAGCAACGTTAAACTCGATTTTTCTGAGCTACTTTGAGGAGATTCTTCTATTACTAACCCACACAAGTGTTAAGGGAGAAGTGGCAATGAATAGGAAGCAAAAATAAGAACCAAAACCAGTGCAAACTACCCCACGGTCAACGGTCAAAAATCGTGAAACGAATTTCAAGACATATTGAATAGCTATTTGAGCTAAAAAGTCAGACTACAAAGTACAGGTAGCTTAGCAATTCATAAAAGCTTGTTTTACTACTTGAATATTTTATGTCCATGAAGTTTTATTTAAAGTGAAATATGTTTTTCATGATGAAATTAGCATGATATCAGCTTGGAAGTTTACTTCCATGTTCAGCTTGGGAGTTCTGCTTCCATGTCAGCTTGGAAATTCTATTTCCATGTCAGCTTGGAAATTATATTTCCATGTTTTAGTTTGGAATCTTTCTAGCTTGAGTTAAAGGACTGCAGTAGCCTTTTTCTCATGTTTAGCTTGGAAAAATAGTTCTGCAGACTATCTTTTCCATGTAGTTGAGTGTGCCACCAACTATTCTTGATTCCATGATTTATTCATATACTAGCTTGCTAATTTTTCATCAACCTATTATACTGAACTGAGAATTTATATTACATGGACTGATTTTTATGATATAAGTGCTTTTATGACTGAAATGGTATATTTATAAATGTTTATAAAATTATGCTAGCTACTGAGATACCCTTATCTCACCTTTTTATGCTTTTCCAACTGACCATTTCAGGGGCTGAGTATAAGGGGAAAGGTGTAAAGATTGATTGAACACTTTTTGAGCACTCAAGTTTATTAAGTATTAGAATTATAGATTATGTTTTTAAGTTTAGATATCAAATTACTATGTACGACAGATTTGTAAATTTATTTCAAACGAATGTAAAATTATCTTATGTTTAGAATTTCAATTATTATGTATAACCAATTATGATTTGTACTGAGAACAATTGTAGAATGTTCTTTTTGAAGATATGAGTATTAAGCATTAGAATTTAAAAAAAAAATTTCAGATTTTAGTATAGTAAAATAAGGACGTTACAGCAAGTAAAATAGAAATGGCTTACTTAGGTGATTATCAAGCATGATTTAGGTTAGGACTTAATCAGATTGCATGTGGTTAGGTTTAACTTATGTGTAATCTAGTTCTATGATGTCTCTTAGAAATATTAGATAGAAAACCTAATGATAGAGAACACTAGAATTAATTTGAAGACAAGAATAATGATAGTTGTAATTCTAGGACTCTATGGTTGCTTACATTCTTTATCTATTAGTGTATTTCCATTTTCGTTTCTATTCTATTTGGTATTCTATTTTGTTTTGTTGTAGTTAGTTTATGCTTTATGCCTTAATTATGCAATCCCCCTCCCCCGGCGTGGTAATTAGCATGTAATCAGTAGATAATTAGGTTGCAATTAGGGTAGATTAGTGTAAGAACAATTAATTAGGCAATTTAGAAGTAAGACTCCTTGAGAGAATATGACCTGGGATGATCATTATACTGCAAGTCGCCACGAATCTAATTCTAGGTGACTCGGTAGTCGTAGTGGCTCGAACCAAACACATGGACTTTATGTTCTTTATTAGCTTACAACAAACTAGTTGATTGCTATTGGATCTTTAAACTTTAGAAGAATGCATATGGGTCTATTAATTAATATAAGGCAAGATTAGTTGCTAAGGGCTATCACTAAGAAATTGGGTTTGATTTCTCTTAAACTTTTTCTCTAGTGGTTAAACATGTGACAATTTGAATAGTGTTATCCATTGTAGTCACAAAGAATTGGCCAATTTTTCAGCTCGATGTTAATAATGCTTTTCTTCGTGGCAAACTCAAGGAAGAAATTTATATGGTGCAGCCCCCTGGTTTTGAAAAGGAAGGACCATCTATTAATTGCAATCTTAATAATGCTATTTATGGCCTAAAACAGGCTCCTCGTGCTTGATTTGATTGCCTAGCAGCCACATTAATTCAGTTTGGTTTTCTCTCTAGTAAAAGTGATCCTTCTTTATTTGCCCACATCACATCTACCACTATTACCTATAAACTGGTGTATATTGATGATATTTTGATCACTAGTTCTTCCACTGAGTTCATTAGCTGGTGTAAAAGGAAATTTAATGATGAATTTGATTTAAAGGATCTTGGGTTATTGTTTTTCTTCTTAGGAGTTGAAATTCATACCTTGCTAGATGGTTCTTTACACTTCTCACAACTTAAGTACATTTAAGAAATTCTCTAGAAAGCTTCAATGGTTGTTGCTAAGTCTATGACTACACCAATGGCATTAAACTCTAAATTGACCAAAGTAGGGGATGATGTTTCCTTTTCTAATCCAACTCTATACTGAACTATAGTAGGTTCTCTTCAATATGTTAATCTTACTCCTTCTTTGTCAACAAAGTGTGCCAATTTATGAGTGCTCCTTTGGAACATCACTAGCAAGCCACTAAGTGCATTCTTAGATATCTTCCTACAAACTCTCATTCTAGTATCACCATATGAAAATCATCTAATTTCTCTATCAGAAGCTTTTTAGATGCAAACTAGAGTGGTGATTTAGATAGTCGAAGATCTATATCTAGGTTTTGCACTTTTCTAGGAAATAATCTTATTAGCTGGTTTTGCAAGAAACAAAGTATTATTTCTAGATCTAGCTCAGAAGCAGAGTGTTGAAGTTTAGCTTCCATTAATGTTGAAATACTATGGATTCAATCCCTCCTTAGTGAGCTTGGAATCAAAACTCATACTCTACCATTGGTGTTTTGCAACAATATGGGTGCAATTTTAATGTCACACAATCCAATGCAACAATGTAGATCCAGCATGTTGAGATTGACTTATTTTGTAAGGGAAAAGATTGTTGCAAGTCTCATTGAAGTAGCTCACATCTCCTTTGAAAATTAACTTGCAAACATTTTTACTAAACCTCTACCCACAAGCCGGTTTACTTCTCATCATGACAAACTCAATGTGGTACATTTATTTCCCACATTGAGTTTGAGGGGGCGTATTGATGTAAATGATAGAGTCGGTTATAGTCCTTTGCCTTATTGTCATATATGTACAGATGCAAAACATGTGGCATCTGTTAGTTATGGTGTGTACAACTGTAGGAAACTTTTTTTTAGATATTCTTTTCCAAATTAGTTATGCTGAGGCATCCTATGAGGTGTCTTTCATTAACAACTATATATGTACTAAACACTTGTATTGAAAAATAGTGGAAAACAATTTCAACAGTGATATTAATTTTCAGTCTTCAATGGTTTTTTTTGGGGCCAATGTTGTTCTATATGTTTCTTTTTTGTTTGTCCTTAGAGTTAACACCATTAACAAAGTTGAGGGAAAATGCTAATGAGAACTCATCTAATTGACATTTAGACTCCTCCAAATGACATGTAGACTATTTTATATGACAGATCAAATATTTAATAGTTAATATGTGACAAATTAGAAAAATGAAAAAAGTATCATTTGGGGCGAAATTGAAGCTTAGTCAAATGTTTAGAACCAAAAAAAAAATTAAAATTAATTACTATGATACGTTGATAATAGACAGATCACATAAAAAAGTCTACGTCAACATTTTTTCCATCAATTATACTAACAACGTTAGCTTTGGAGACAAAATTGAAACAAAAATGAGACATGTGAGACAAAATCGACACAAAAAATGTTAGGGATGAAATTGAGACATGAAGTAAACATTAGGGACGAAAATGTACTTTTTCCTTTATTATATGTCTTATTGGAATAAATTTGCGGCAATTTTCATATATCCTTGTGCTGTTGCTCCACTCTTTAAACTAAAATTTTAATTTTTGACAAGTGTTCATTCTGTAACTTCACTTTTAAAATAAGATTTTGTATTTTGTATTTTTAAATTTAAAATATATATTATAAATAAAGACAAGACTCAGAAGTTGCAAAGTATATTCTTGTAAAAATATGAAATGAATTTTATTTTTAAACTTAATTAGAGCAGTATATCAATTGCAAGAACTTCTAATTAATTCCATACTATATATCTATATAAATACGTATATGTGTCTTAAAACATTTTTATTTAACAATGTAAAATTGTTTTGTGCATAGGACGTAACAATTATATTTTCATAAAATTTAATTTTGTTTTAGCTTAAAATCTTGTTTTATGAAGCTACCTACACATACGTAATACTGTTTATATGTCTACAATACATATATAATGTAATGGTTATCACTTGATTGAATAAGTTAAACAAATAACACAAGGAAAAAAAAACCTAATTGTCCAAAACTTCCAATCAGTTATTTATTTTAGTCCCATAATTATTAAAATTAGATGCAAGAAATTCATTGTACATAATATATGGAGAGATTTAATTAGATAGACGTGACTATGATTTCATCGGGCATACGTAGAAATAAATTTTTGCTAAGCTTTACCTTTAATTATATTTTGAACGGTTAACAAACACTACAAGAAAAAACAAAAATCAGAGATAGAAAAATTATGTCTCATATTTTGTCCTTGATCTTTTATGACATTTACACCTTATAATTTATATATTTGAATAATTTGTACTTAATACAATTAATTTTTTCTCTATATGTAATTTCTGTTTGCCTCATTCAAAGAGGTTGGGATATAAATTTTATGTAGAATATATATATATATAATTTGTCTGAGAATTAGAGACGGAATCAGGGACGGAAAAATCCATCCTTGATTTGAACTGAAAGAAGGGATCAGAGATGAAAAAATTTGTCCATGATTTAAGACGAAATGCATTTTGTCTGTACGTAAAAAAAATTGCTTGAGACGAGAAAAATTCATCCCTAACAATGAGATGGTATTTATTTTCGTCTCAAATTATTTGCAATGAAAAAATGAGAGACAAAATTTTTTTGAATCAAAGATGAATTTTTTCGTGTCTGATTATGATTTTCTTGTAGTGAATCATCTATATGCATAACATACATATATACGTCAATTTGACTTTTGCCCTGATTCATTGGAGATAATTCAGGACTTTAGATAGTAAATGAGAGACTTTAATGGAAACACAACTGTGATAAGCTTCAACTCCAACAATATTTCGAAGCTAACTCTATCTTTGTCCAAGACTATGGTTATAAATACTACTAACTCTGAAACAAAAGAAACACCAAGTAATTAATTCTCAAAATGACATCTTTGAAAGCTTCATTTAGTGCCTTTCTACTCATTCTATTACCTCTTTCTTTTTAATGTTCTGTTGATGGCAGTAACACCTCTACACTGGTCATGGATGTTGCATCTGGAAGGCCAATTCCCAAACATTTTTTTGCAGTATTTTTTGAGGTGAATATTCTTTGTGTAAATAATTAATATTTGATTAGGTTACATATAATTCATTTTATAAGTGATTAAATATATTTGTTTTGTAGGAGATTAATCATGCTGGGGTTGGAGGATTATGGGTTGACTAGGTGAATAATAAAGGTGAGTATATATTTAGCAACTTGTGATCCGGTGCTTGTCCTATAAGGACAAAAATGATATTTTTCCTTATCTAAACTGTTGGATTTCAGATCTAATGGTCCAAATTTCAGTGTCTTTTCTTCAAAAGAAAAAGAAAAAGAAAACTACCAAAACTACTTCTTGACATCTGGACCATTGGATCTGAACTTCGACGGTCCAAATAAAGACAAACATTATACTTGTCCTTATAGGACATATTTAGCTCTCAAAGACTCTGTTTCTTTTTTTATTGATTAGATGATTGTAATTATGATTTTGTATATATATGTTTAGGTTTTGAAGCTGGGGGCACAGTGGTTCCTTCAAACATTTTTTCATGGAAGATTGTTGGAGATGAATCGACTATTCGCGTAACAACTGAAGCTACTTCTTGCTTTCCTCGCAATAAGAATGCAGTGAGATTGGATATTATTTGTCCTTCTCCTCAATATTGCTCTAAATGAGTTGGTCTCTCTAACCTTGGTTTTTGGAGCATGATAAGACTATATATATATATATAATACTTGATTATATATATATATATATATATCATTATTTTCCTTATAATGGCATTTTTAATTTGTATGTTTTTTTTTCAGAATATTGAACAAGGGAATAAATAAAAGGTGGTGTTCTTTGTGCATTCTTTGGGATCAATTGATTTGAAAGTTGCATTCAAAGGATCAGACGGAAAAGAAATAGCTTCCTCTAACATCAGGTCATTAATTATAGAAACTATAACAAAGTAATTATCATTTCGAGTATTTAACATGCATATAAATTATGTGATAATTAAATAGTTTTTTTTAATTTGCAGGGCTTTTGCAAGATAGGTGTCAAAGTGGGCAAGGATGGGGAGTGTTGTTGAAGCCAAAGCATCAGACTTCAATACAAGCCTTCAAATATAACAACCAAGAAAGGAGTCATTTGGTTGGACCAAGTCTCCGCTGTGCCTATGGACACTTACAAGGTTTGCAATATTTAAAGTCATTATTTTAAAAGTACAGGTGTCAAATGGACTAGGTTGATTCATCCCAATCCAAGTCCTCCAGGGTCAACATTAAGTATGAGTTGAGCTAGTTTAGACCTTATATAATTCATAGCTAAAAATTTTTGACACATCTAACCCATCATAAGTCATAGGCTAGCCCCATGAGCCTATTTATATTATTTTAAAAAATGTACTATTAGTTATTTTAATGATAAAAACTAGATATTGTAACAATCAAATTTTAAAAAATTAAATTGAACTTATAAAAAAATATATTAAACCTTAAAATAGGCCCTTTTTCTTTTTTAAAATGTATTTTTAATTATTTTGAATGACAAAAATTATGTATTAGAACCATAAAATTTCAAAAAATATAATTAAATTTCTAAAAAAATTAGACTAAAGCTTAATATATATATATATATATAAAGTTCACTAGGGCCGGTCTACCCCAATTCACTTAAGCCTCAAGAACTTTGATGAGCCGAGCAAAAGCCCTTCTTTAAAATGAGCTATTAAATTATTAATCCACCTATTACACTAACCTATTTTGCCAGCTCTACTTAAAATGATCCACTTCAATCTCACTTTATCTCTTTTTGTGACATATATTCCTTGGATGATGGTTTCTGAAAGGACCTTTATTAAATGGTCGCAGATTTAAAGTCAAGATTTCTTAGATTTCCAGGTATGCATATATATATATGCTAATTATATAAATTAATATGCTTCTTCAAATTAATCTATTTTTGGGATATTAATAATAATTATATGTTTTCATTACATTGCATTAGGTGGGTGTTATGTTGAAGGAGATTGGCTAAGAAATGCATTTAGGTGGAAGGAAATGATTGGACTATGGGAGGAGAGACCTGGTCAGCTCAATTATATGTGGGGCTATTGGACTGTTGATGGTTTTGGCTACTTGGAGTTCCTGCAAGTAGGTGCTTAATTAGTGATTTACTCTCTTAAATAACTACAATTATCACAATTTAATCTTTGAAAAATAAAGTATTTCAATTTACATTCTAAAAGATTACAATTATTTAAATTTGATTTTTTTGTTGTTCAATCTTAAAATTTACTGTTGTCAAATCTTAATTTTTTCGACAATCAAAAGTCATTTTGATAGACAGATAGATGAAATTTTAATTGAAGAACAAATTTGAGACATTTCATTTTTTAGGGATCAAATTAAAAGAAGACAACTTATATAAAGTTTCTCATATATTTGCTATCAAGTTCTCTAATAGAAACATAAGATATGTAAAAATTTTCTTAAAAAACCTATCATGATATGATGAATCGTAAAAAAAAATATACAAATTATTTTTTAAAAATTATACATTTGTCATGTTTTAATTGGAGAATCACAAACTTGTCATATTATGATTAGATAACTTGATAACAAATATATAAGAAACTACAACTAACTTATTTTTTAAAAGAATATATATAATCTTTCATGACCAAATTAGTAATTTACTCTAATTATTTCCAATTATTGTGCTTTCTTTTATCAATCATTAAACTTTATTATTATCATTGTATTTTATTATTCATGAATAGCTCACAGAAGACCTTGGTGCAATTCCAGTATGGGTTTTCAATAATGGTATTAGTCATCATGATGAAGTTAACACGACATCTATTGCTCCTTTTATGCAGGTATAATTTGTAACCCTTTTATTCTTAATATCTAATAATCCTTTTTTATTGAATTAAATTAATACCATTTTGCATTAACTGATTATGCAGGAAGCTCTTGATGGGATTGAATTTGCAGGAGGTCCTATTACATCAAAGTGGGGCAAATTAAGAGCCAAATTAGGACATCCTAAGCCATTTGATCTACAATATGTTGCTATTGGAAACGAGGATTGTGCCAAGTACAACTATCAAGGAAACTACCTTGAGTTTTATTATGCTATAAAGCGAAACTATCTAGATATACAATAATCTCAAACTGTGATGCAACTTCTCATTCTTTGAATGACCCAGCTGATTTGTTCGACTTTCATATTTATACAAGTTCCAAGGAGATTTTCTCAGAGCACCAAATGTTTGATTCCATCAAACGTACTGGCGCCAAAGTTTTTGTTAGTGAATATGATGTTCAGGAAAAAGACGCTGCAAATGGAACCCTCCTGTCTGCCTTAGGTGAAGCTGCATTCCTTATAGGATTAGAAAAGAACAAGTTTGCTTTTCTCTTCATTATTCATTTTTCATAGTTTTTAGTTTACCACTTGAGTTGAAGATTATGAATACGGATCTCCTACTTGGCCAAGCAAACTGGTCGGGCCGTCTAATCAGGTTCTATTAAGTGGAGTCTACATGAGCCTCACCTGTCATAATCGATCAGACAATTCTATTTAGCCAAACAGAGAATCTGGGTTAAAAGATTATCGGGGTACTCAACCTGGATCCCTTGTTTGAAAAGCATAGCCATCTAAGTGGCATTGGTTCACGCCACTACGATGCCGAATCGCCCAGAATTGAATTTGTGGCAATTTGCAGTATGGTGATCCCCAAGTCGTATTCACTCAAGGCGCCTCACTTCTAAACAGTAATTAATCGTTCTAAACACCTAAACACTAATGAAAAGTACATGAACGGGGGGTTAGTTGGCAGTACTAATAAAAACAGAATAGAACAGCAACCAAACAACTACAACAACAGTAGCAGCGAAATTTGCAAGGTGTTGAAAGTAAAGAGATTATGTAATTAGCCACTAGGATTTATGGGAGTGCAACTATCATTATCTAACTCATTGATTTAGTTTTGTTCTCATTCCATCGTTTGGTTCTTTATGAAAAATGGTTCTAGAATAACATCTAGAATTTTAATGCTACTAATTACAGTCAAGAACATCTCTCTACTATAACCAGATGCATTCAGTGGAAAATCTCAACCAAACCAAGTTAAATATATCATCTAACTAGTCATTTCGCCTCCCTCACTTTCTTAATCAGTCAAGCAAGGTTATATCTTATATATATAAGTCAGTTTATGTTACTTCTCAAGCTCTAATCAGAATTTGACAGCAACATAAACATAACAGCAAAACAGAAACGAAATGAGATGAAAATAGAGAACAAAACACTTAACTTGCATTCTTAGTTCAAGCTACAACATCCCAGTGGTCCAGTGACTGATTACAATGAAAACTTAGCCCTCCATGAGAGCAAAACAGTAAATGACAGAAGAGAAAATAGAGAGGGAAAAAGAGCTACGAAATTCCTTAGTTACTCAAAATAAAAGTGTCCTCTGATTTTTTAAAACTGATGCCCTCATTGGATGCCTCCTTGGTGCTTCTTCCATGATGTGGGCAGCAAGACAATAGCAGAAAAGTGGCAACAGCAACAGACAAGTTACTCTATTCCTTTGCTGTTTCTGTCTACCATTAATTGCTGTAGAAGGCCCATGCTGTCATTCCCCTTTGCTGTAAAGTGGAGAACAATGGGGACCGGAAATCCAGTCAGCCCTACTTAACCATTCAATGCCCAGTCAGCATGTCCAGGTGGCCTCCAAATAAGCAAAACGTCCATGCCAGCAATTTTTCTCTCAAATAATTAGATATGAAATTAAGCACATGAATTAATTGGGATAAAATTATGAATTTGAATCATATTAATTCTATAATTAATTTACACCCAATAAATTCAAAATATAATAAAATAGGAGAGTTGGCAACATTGAAATAGCAATACGACTAAGATAGGGACTAAAAAGTATATAAAAATGCTTGATATCAAATCCCCCATACTTAGCCTTTTGCACTCCTGGGCAAAATAATATTCAGAACACCAAAAGACACCAAAGGAAAAGCGTGGAAAGCATGCTAGAATGAGATAATTAAAATTTTGAAAAGATTTAGCACTTGAAGAAAATTAATCTTAAATTTCTAAGATTCCAAGCATCATGGCAATTTAATTTGATACGAATGAATTCAAGTAATTAGCCTCCTCACCAGGAATGTGTTTTCTCTCTATTCTCTCAAGTGTCTAGGGAAAATCACTCGAAATTCAACTTATCACATAATTCACTACCATAAGCTTGTCAAGAATCTAAATCTCCACTACTTGAATCACATACATGCTTGAATTATTAGGACTTTGGAAGGGTGTAAGGTTAGGTGAAGGAATGATTGGGAGGTAGAAAGAAATACACAAAACAAAGTTTAACAAGAACTTAAAGAAACAAAGAGCATCAATCAATAAGGTTATAAGAGATTGAACTTTGAAATTTGGGCGCAACAATGCTACTTTTCTTTTCTCCTTCTTGCTCTTTTGTTTTTTTTTTTTTCGATCTCTTTTTTTTTTTATCTCCATATGGTATATATATATATATATATATATATTTCATGAAGAGTTGCCAATTTTGTTTTGTTTTTTTTTTTTTTTGAGTAGCAAAACTGAAATTCAAAACAGCCCACAAATCCTTCTTTGCACATGCTCAATTCAATCTAATTTCAAAAGAAAGAGGTTTCTAAAGCTCTTCAAATCTTAAGTTTGGGGAAAAGAAATGATTTGTTTTAAAGTGGGAGAGAGCTAGAAAACACAAGAAAGAAAGGTGGAAGTAAGGTACAAAGTGGCACACAATGGAAACAACACATAGGATGGCTATTTGGCTAGAATGGTTACAAGAAACAAATGCCTAAATCATTTCCAAGCATGTACATGTAATGTAGCCTTAACAAAGGTTCAAGACAAATTCTGGAGTAAAAATCATGATAGGGAATACACACAGCAAGAAAGAATATTATTTTGCAGTGAAGGTTCAAATTCTCACGGTTTAAAGACTATTACTATGAATTCATTAAAAACAACGTCATTGCCATTTTACTTGAGTTCCTTAGAAAAAGAAGACTGAATTCTTTTCATGCTAAGTCAATTCACAACTTAAGCTATTTCACCATGCATGCTTTCACACAAAAACTTAATCAATTTTTTTTTCAAAAATAGAGTATCAAATTCGGACAGAGCAGAGCAGCAAAATTCTGCAATGCAGAAATTCTGACGACTCAGCTTTACTGACACAAAACTACACCAAAACAAATGCGAAAGACACCAAATAAAATTGTACAACTAGAAGACATATAAAGCTTTAAAAACATGTAAAGAAACTAGCAAAATTCGTAGCCAATCAGTACAGAAAATTCATGCAAGACAGCTCAAAAATTCTGGACAGAAACAGAGAAAACAGAGGAGACAGCAGAAAAAAAATTTTTTTTTTTTTGAAAATCAGCTCCAATTAGATTCTCTCCCCCTACACTTAAACATTGCATTGTCCTGAATGCAAATTATTACCAAACATCAAATAAAATGAAGAGGACATAAATTAAAAAGGAGGGAAAGAGTACAGCCTTATCATGGAGCCGGAACATTGTAGAGTTGGATTTCCTCTACAGTTTCTTCTTTGAAGCTCTCATAGAACTTCTTCAACCTTTGCCCATTTACCATGAACTGCTTGTTGGTAGCCTCATTTTGAATTTCTACTGCACCAAAAGGAAAGACATTAGTAATAACAAAAGGGCCAACCCATCTAGAGCGAAGCTTACCGGGCATTAGCTTGAGGCGAGAATTATAGAGAAGGACTTTGTCTCCTACTTGGAATTCTTTTTTCTCAATTTTTTGATCATGTAAAGCTTTTGTCCTCTCTTTGTAGATGCGCGCATTCTCATAAGCCGCTAGCCTTAGTTCTTCCAGTTCTTGAAGTTGCAACTTTCTTTCTTTACCGGCTAGGGTCATGTCCATATTGCATTGTTTAACGGCCCAATATGCCTTGTGTGCAATCTCCACCGACAAGTGACATGCTTTACTAAATACCAAGCGGTATGGAGACATGCCGATGGGAGTCTTGAAAGCAGTTCTATAGGCCCAAAGCGCATCGTCAAGCCTCTTACTCCAATCTTTTCTGTTGGGTTGCACGGTTTTTTCTAATATTTGCTTTATCTCTCGGTTGGAGACTTCCGCTTGCCCATTGGTTTGGGGGTGATAAGGTGTAGAGGTTTTATGCACCACTCCATATTTCTTTAATAGCCCTTGCATGTTTCTATTGCAAAAGTGTGATCCTTGATCACTGATTATGGCCTTGGGGATACCGAATCTGCAGAAAATATGTGAACGAAGAAAGTCTACAACAATAATAGAATCATCAGTTCGAGTGGCTTTTGCCTCCACCCACTTCGACACATAATCCACAGCAACCAAGATATACATAAAGCCAAAAGAAACAGGAAAAGAACCCATGAAATCTATACCCCAAACATCAAAGATATCACAAAAGAGGAGGGGTTGTTGAGGCATTTCATTTCTTCTAGAGACATTTCCAGTTCTTTGACACCTAGAACAGTTCTTGTAAAAATCATAGGCATCCCTAAACAAAGTAAGCCAATATAAACCAGAATCTAACACTTTTCTAGCTGTTCTTTGGGGACCAAAATGTCCACCACATGCAAGAGTATGGTAAAAATTCAGCACAGATGCAAATTCATGATTTGGAACACATCTCCTAACAATTTGGTCACTACAAATCTTCCATAAATAAGGGTCATCCCACACATAGTACCTAGCCTCGCTTCTTAATTTGTTCAACTGATGTTTATTTTGGTATGCAGGCAATTCAAATGCAACAAGATAATTCACTAAATCAGCATACCAAGGCTCACTAATACCATGCAAAATGGAAAAACACTCATCTGGGAAGTGATCTCTAATAGGAAGATGCTCCAAATGAGGCTCCAAAAGCCTACTTAAATGATCGGCTACTACATTCTCTGCTCCACTCTTATCCTTGATTTCCACATCAAATTCTTGGAGGAGTAGCATCCATCTACGCAATCTTGGCTTTGCATCCGATTTCTTCAACAAATATTTCAGTGCTGCATGGTCAGAAAACACAATTACTTTGGAGGCAAACAAATATGATCTAAATTTTTCTAAAGCAAAAACAATTGCTAAAAACTCCTTCTCTGTGGTTGTGTAATTTGATTGAGCTGAATCAAGGGTGCGGGACGCATAGGCTATGACATGCAACTTTCTCTCTACTCTTTGTGAAAGTACTGCTCCCACAGTAAAATTTGAGGCATCACACATGAGCTCAAAGGGAAGTTCCCACCGTGGAGGTTGGATGATAGGAGGGGAGGTAAGTTGCTTCTTCAACTCATCAAAAGCTGACATGCAAGCATCATTAAAAATGAAATCAGTTTCTTTTTAGAGGAGTTTAGATAGGGGTAGAGCGATCTTACTGAAGTCCTTGATGAATCTTCTATAAAATCCTGCATGGCCAAGAAAAGAGCGAACTTCCCGCACAGAAACGGGATAAGGCAAAGAGGATATAACATCAACTTTAGCTTTATCTACTTCTATGCCATGTGATGACACTATATGGCCTAGGACTATCCCTTGTTAAATTCTTTTCTATGCATCTATCAAGTACTCTCTCCAAATTTTTCAAGCATGCATCAAATGAGTCTCCATAAACAGAAAAATCATCCATGAACACTTCCATGCAATCTTCTAACAAGTCAGAAAATATACTTATCATGCATCTCTGAAAAGTGCCAGGTGCATTGCAGAGACCAAAAGACATGCGTCTATATGCAAAAGTACCAAAGGGACAGGTAAAGGTAGTCTTCTCCTGATCTTCGGGTGCAATGTGAATTTGAAAATATCCAGAAAACCATCAAGAAAACAGTAGTGAAACTTTCCAGCAAGTCTTTCAAGCATTTGATCAATAAAAGCAAGAGGAAAATGATCTTTTCTAGTTGCTTGGTTCAACTTCCTGTAATCAATGCAAACACGCCAACTATTTTGCACTCTAGTGGGTACTAGCTCATTATTTTCATTTTCTATAACAGTTACCCCGGTTTTCTTTGGCGCTACTTGTACCGGACTCACTCACTGACTATCAGAGATAGGATAAATAATGCCAGCTTGGAGGAGCTTACTTACCTCCTTCTTAACCACATCAAGAATCATGGGGTTAAGTCGTCTTTGGGGCTGCCTGACTGGTTTAGTCTCTTCTTCAAGAAGAATGCGATGCATGCACACAGAAGGACTAATCCCAGGAATGTCTGCTAGAGTCCACCCAATTGCCTTCTTGTTCTTTTTTAGCAAACTTATCAATTTTTGTTCTTGATCAGGCTCTAGATTGTTGGCTACAATCACTGGAAGCTGGTCTCCTACTTCTAGGAAGGCATACTTAAGGTTTTCTGGTAAAGCCTTCAACTCCAATGCAGGTGATTGGATAGAGGATGGAATCAGTTTTTGTGGAGTCACATCCAGGGAGGCACCTACAAATTCAGATTGCTCAAAGACAGAATCCTTGGCTAAAGAAGAGGAAGGGTTAGCAGCACAAGAGGAAAGAGATGAAAAATGTACAACATTACAGTTGAAATCACTACACCTACAACTACCTAAAACAGAAACAGAATCTAAGTCTAAGCTAGAGAAAATTGCAGAATCAGAATGCACATCAGAATCCAAACCATTATGTAAATTAGAATGCAATTTAGAATTGTTAGCAATTAGAGAATTTTCAATTTTAGTGCAAGCATGACAGAATTCAGAACCAGCACAATTGCATTCAAAGGCATCTACCAAATCAGAAAATTCAGGAAAATCAGAAATTAATTCAGTTTGGAAATCATCACATGCCTCATCAACTAAGTAATCCAAAAAGTTAACCACATGTACATTGGAATGATTTTCCATAGGATGTTTCATGGCATCTAAAATGTTAAAATCAATTTTATTGCCAGCAAACTCCATTGACAAAGTCCCTTCATGCACATTAATAATGGTTTTTGCAGTTTTCAAAAAAGGTCTACTAAGTATTAATGGTGCATGGCCAGGAGTATTATCATTTTCCATATCAAGCACATAAAAATCAGCAGGAAAAATGAGATCTTTGACTCTTACCAGGACATCTTCTAGAACTCCTGCTGGATGTGCTGTGCTCCTATTGGCAAGTTGGACAATCACTCCAGTTGGTGAAAGAACACCAATCTTGAGGCTTGAGTATACTGATTTGGGCATAACATTGATTGAGGCTCCCAAATTCAGCATAGCATTGGAGAACTCCATGTTGCCTATTGTGCATGGTATTGTGAAAGTTCCAGGGTCTTTGTACTTAGGTGGCATAGGTGGTTGGATGAGTGCAGACACATTTCTCCCCAAATTGACTCTCTCATTACCCCTTAAACGCCTCTTATGAGTGCACAACTCTTTGAGGAACTTGGCATACTTGGGGATTTGCTTAATGGCTTCCAAAAGTGGGATATTAACCTCTATTTTTCTCAAGGTCTCCATGATCTCTTTATCCATGTCAGATTCAGAAGCTTTCCTTGATTGAGTCTGCCTATTGGGGAAAGGAAGAGGAATTTTCTGAACCACTTCTTCATCCTTTTTATTTTGCTCACTGGTTGAGAATGAAGGAACACTTTGCTGGACATTTGATTTTTCTGGTTCAGATTCAGAAGCTGGACTGTCTACTTGCTTGCCACTCCTCAAGATGATGGCACTCACATTGGCTCTTGGGTTGATCACTGGTTGGGATGGCAAACTCCCTGAACCTTGACTTTTCAGCTCATTGACTGTTGTGGCTAACTGACCAATCTTAGTCTCCAAATTCTACATATTAGTCTCTGTTCTCTGCTGAAACTGAAGAGTATTGGCAGTCAGTTGCTTCATTAAATCCTCAAGACTAGGCTCAAGTTTCTTGGGTGCTGGAGGAGGTGTATGGCTAGGTTCAGGTTGATTGTATCTTGCATGGGGTGGCTGGTAAGGGGGGTTGGAGGTATTCCTATACTTGAAAGCTGGATGATCACGCCACCCAGGATTGTAGGTGGAGGAATATGGGTCATATCTCTGTTGTTATGGCTGCATGGGTCTACTAGGGAATATACCAGCACATGACTCAGTTGGGGTCTCTTGCAGCTGAGGGCACTGATCAATATGGTGGGTATTCAGGGAACAAATACCACAGACTGAAGGAGGAAGGGCTTGTTGTTGTGTTCTCTGATTTAATGCCAATTGCCTCACCATTGAAGCTAACTCTTCCAATTTATTTTCTATCCTTTGTTGCTCCATGGGAGGTGTCCTCACTTCATTGACAGTAACTACTGTTGGATCACTCAATCTGGTGCCAAATTGCTAAGCATTTTGGGCCATCTTGACCAACAATTCATTTGCTGCAGCAGGAGTCTTGTCCACCAATGCCCCACCAGCAGCTGCATCAACTATGTATTTGTCCATAGGTAGTAATCCTTCATAGAAATACTGGATGAGAAGCTGCTCTGAAATTTAATGGTTGGGACATTTTGAACACAACTTCTTAAATCTCTCCTAGTACTCATGTAATGATTCACCACTTGCTTATCTAATCCCACTGATGTCTTTCTTGATTGCTGCTGTTCTTGAGGCTAGGAAGAATTTTTCTAGGAACATCTTCTTCAGTTCATCCCATCTTGTAATTAAGGCAGTGGGCAAGTAGTAAAGCCAATCCTTGGCTGCCCCATCCAAAGAGAAGGGAAAGGCTATCAATTTGATCTGTTCTTCTCCAACTCCATGTGGTCTCATAGTAGAGCAGACAACGTGAAACTCCTTCAAGTGCTTGTGCGGATCTTCTCCTGCAAGACCATGAAACTTAGGCAACAACTGGATTAGACCAGATTTTAGTTCAAAATTAGCATCCAACTCAGGATAATTTATGCACAATGGTTGATAATGCACATCAGGTACAATCAACTCTTTAATTGATTGTTCTTGCCTATTTTGAGGCACTTGTGCATTTTGGATATCCATCCCAGTTGTCCCAGTTGACTCAGAATTAGTAGACCCCAACACAATATCAGATTCAGAATCTGATTCAACTTCTACACTATTGACAGCAAACTCAACAATTTCAGCAAGAATTTCAGAAACTATACTAGTCCTAATGCTATTACTTCTCACTAGCCTGTGGAAGGTCCTATCTATTTCCGGATCAAAAGGTGGTAAGTCCACGTTATGAGACCTTCTCATACACTAGGAAGGGCAGAAATCACAAGAAAACAACAAAAAGAACAAAAATAGCAAAATAAGCACACAAGGCTCCAACCAAGGAAAATGACCAAAAATGAAGTATCTCAGAAAAATCTGATTTTTCTTGGAAAAATCCTTCATCAATTGGAGGCACAAAATCAACAAACAGAACTCAAAAATAAGATCTACAAAAATCAAACCAAAAATCACAATTAATTGGAAAAATGGTTAAAATTATTGTAAAATGGAAAAAGTGGTCTAAACATTGGAATTTGGCCGAGATAGGGCAGTGCTCCTCACGACAAAGTGGCTGAAATATAACTAGGAAACTTGAAAAATTGACTTGAAGAATTTGTAATCACTTCCAACAATACCAAGCCACTTAAAATCAAACAAGAACACAATAGAACAACTAATTAACACTTAGAAATGAATTGGCTCCCCGGCAACGGCGCCAAAATTCTAGTTCACGCCACTACGATGCCGAATCGCCCAGAATTGAATTCGTGGCAATTTGCAGTATAGTGATCCCCAAGTCGTATTCACTCAAGGAGCCTCACTTTTAAACAGTAATTAATCATTCTAAACACCCAAACACTAATGAAAAGTACATGAACGGGGGGTTTGTTGGCAGTACTAATAAAAACATAACAGAACAGCAACCAAACAACTACAACAACAGCAGCAGCGAAATTTGCAAGGTGTTGACAGTAAAGAGATTATGTAATCAGCCACTAGGATTCATGGGAGTGCAACTATCATTATCTAACTCATTGATTTAGCTTTGTTCTCATTCCATCGTTTGGTTCTTTATGAAAAATGGTTCTAGAATAACATCTAGAATTTTAATGCTACTAATTACAGTCAAGAACATCTCTCTACTATAACCATATGCATTCAGTGGAAAATCTCAACCAAACCAAGTTAAATATATCATCTAACTAGTCATTTCACCTCCCTCACTTTCTTAATCAGTCAAGCAAGGTTATATCTTATATATATAAGTCAGTTTATGTTACTTCTCAAGCTCTAATCAGAATTTGACAGCAACATAAACATAACAGCAAAACAGAAACGAAATGAGATGAAAATGGAGAATAAAACACTTAACTTGCATTCTTAGTTCAAGCTACAACATCCCAGTGGTCCAGTGACTGATTACAATGAAAACTTAGCCCTCCATGAGAGCAAAACAGCAAATGACAGAAGAGAAAATAGAGAGGGAAAAAGAGCTACGAAATTCCTTAGTTACTCAAAATAAAAGTGTCCTCTGATTTTTTAAAACTGATGCCCTCCTTGGATGCCTTCTTGGTGCTTCTTCCATGATGTGGGCAGCAAGACAACAGCAGAAAAGTGGGAACAGCAACAGACAAGTTACTCTATTTCTTTGCTGTTTCTGTCTACCATTAATTGTTGCAGAAGGCCCATGTTGTCATTCCCCTTTGCTGTAAAGTGGAGAACAATGGGGACCGAAAATCCAGTCAGCCCGAGTCAACCATTCAATGCCCAGTCAGCATGTCCAGGTGGCCTCCAAATAAGCAAAACGTCCATGCCAACAATTTTTCTCTCAAATAATTACATCTGAAATTAAGCACATGAATTAATTGGGATAAAATTATGAATTTGAATCATATTAATTCTATAATTAATTTACACCCAATAAATTCAAAATATAATAAAATAGGAGAGTTGGCAATATTGAAATAGCAATACGACTAAGATAGGGACTAAAAAGTATATAAAAATGCTTGATATCAGGCATTGACAGGTAAGGTGCATGTGAACCTCACTTAATCTGACAACTTTGCTTGACTGCATGTGAACCTCACTTAATTTGACAGCTTTGCTTGACTAAGTAAAGTGCCCACCAAGCAAGGGATCTATATATATATATATATATATATATATATATATATATATTAGCGAGTTAGACTAGTATATAATAGACTTTGGTTTAAGCAAATAGAAGCCGCAAAATTAGACCAGATAAAATGTAATTTAATACTATGTATTACTTAATACTCATTTTGATTTTTTTTTTCAAATTTTCTACTGCAGGGATATTGTGAAAATGGTTAACTATGCACAGTGAATAGAAATGACAAGAAGTAATATTTTCTCATCATTTTGGTCATGTGATTATATATATATATATATATATATATATATATATATAATTGAGAGTATGGTCTAATTATGTGTTGCATATATATATTTATATATATACAGATGGGTGGCAGATGGAACAGTGTTTGATTTTCATCGTAGTTATGGAATTCCAAGTTATTGGTTGCAACAATTATTCTTAGAGTCAAGTGGAGCAATATATCTAAACTCAACGCTTAAAAGTCTATCTGTAGTTGTTGCTTCTGCAATTGTTTGGTGTTGGGGCGTTCTGGCAAGTGCACCAGTCGCACAAGTAATATAGTGTAAAAATGAGTAAAGAGTTATCGTCTCCACAGGGACTAACGTGCTAAGTACTCCAAAAATTCAAACGCATTATTTAGGTAAACCAATTTTTGATTTTAGAAAGCTCTAATTGAAAGTAAAATCAAATTTCAATAGAATCGAATGGAAATAATTCAAATAAAAGGCCTAGAGTTACTAATCCCCCTCTTTCGTTTTAGGAATTGCTAATTCTCCCTAACACTTGTGATTCAGTTCAATTATACACAATAATCTTGAGTTTTCTAATGGCTTAAAGTGATTCTCCCGAACCTAAATTAAGCTACTCAACTCTAACATAATCCCTTATGTGAGTTTAAGTCGAATTAATGTTAACCTAATTTGATTAAACGAGGTTAATTAATATTCCTATAATTAACAAGTAAAACCCCTAAGTTCTAACACCCGCCCTAATCATTCAGTGTTCTACCAACATCTCCATCTCCCGAGTTCGACGAAAGCAACAAACAAGTCATAAAGTGGCCAATTTCATAACAAGTATAGTAAATATGAATGATAGGTATGTATTAAATTGAAAAGAATCACAAGTTTCAAGAGAAATACAAATCCTAATATGAAATTGGGTTCATAGTAATCCTAGAACAGAAAATTAGCCACTCATGACTCTAACACTACAGAAAGCAGTAAAGGAATGAGCAAACTCCATGAATCCGAGGTTGGGTTGACGGACTTCGGGCTTGATCAGCTTCGGGAATGGATTCCTCCTTCTCTTCTAGCAGAAATCGACGCCTCCCCTTTGTCTCCAACTCAGAATTACCCTAGAAAATATGTTCTGACGCATTTAAATCAGTGCAGGATAGCGAACCACCGCTATAGCGGTGGGAGGCAGAGAAGAAAGCTTAAAAATGAGTTTTTTTTCAGGTTCTACCGCTATAGCGGTAAAGATCCACCGCTATAGCGGTGGCTGGCAGAGAAGGCTCCAAAATCCTTTTTTTAGCACTCCACCGCTATAGCTGTAGATTCTACCGCTATAGCTGTGGGAGACAGCAATCATATCAGCATTTTTAGAATTTCAGCTCTAGCATTCCATCTTTTAACACGAACTTTTTACCAACTCAACCTACACCAAAAATAACAAATAAACCCATTAAATCGTATAAACGAATCATGAAATCACTCCATTTATTAAAAGATCAAAGAAAACTAAAACTAAACTAAACTACTCAAAAAATGAGTTAAGAATTACAAGACAACAAGAAAGAGATCAAAAGATAGGGTATTTAGCATCAAAATAACACTAAATTGAGAACTCAACATTTGGCAAAATCAAGACAACAAGAAGTGTTACTTGAGAATCAAGGTACATGTATATATATAGGGATGGCCATCTACAATTTAGACAATCAATTTTCATAGACTGACGTATTTGGATTTTAAAATTTTTATATAGGTTGTGAACTTCAATGACAACCTAGTGAAGCTTAAAGTTAGAATTAATGGTTTGGAGTCAAATATGAATATGGATGGTCAACAAAGACTGTGCTCACATCTACTAATGTAATGGATGAGAATTCCTTCGATGAGCCTAACAAGGTATTTATACTTTACTTGTATGCTCTTAAATATGTTAATTGAGAAAATTGGAGTACAACCTCAAGTCAAGATTAATGCTCATTGGTATTGTATATGTGTAGATTGTACCACAACAGTGTATTTGAGAATGCTGGGAAGGACATGAGTGTTACACTTTCTCCAAATTCCATCACAGCATTTGATTTGCCAAAATGATCCCCCATTTTGATAACATTACCCAATAATGAGTTTGGATCTCCTGTTTGGCCACTGTCTAATTGATTTTGGCAAGTGACTCCACCTGTTCGGACTCTAATCAAACAGGTTGGACGGTTTGTTTAGCCAAATAAAAAATTTGCAGGCCCCAACAACATTTCTTTGAATAAATATAGGCAATAATATATGTAATTTTTTTTTGGTGTTGGCTTTAGACTTTTGGTATTAAGCGTTTTCTTTTTTTTCTTTTTTGGTCAATAGTCATTAGATTTCATATGTTAAACATTATGGAGAAAATCTATTATTATTATTATTATTATTATTATTATTATTATTATTATTATTATTATATTTTTTTTTCAAATTTGTCTTCCTCTCACAGTCACACTCACATTGAAATAATTAATATATGATGGAAACTAAAATAAAAATTTATGTCATATTTCAATCGTACTGCTTAGACCTTTGTGTTATATTTTTACTAATTTTAAAATTAAAAATATTATAATTAAATTTTAAAAAAATTGACATTCTCTTATCCACTATTCAAATTAACCATTTTTGTTTTATAAAAACTCATTATTAGATTGATAGAAGAAACGTGATATTGTTATTGCAAATTCAATTTTGTTAAGAAATCCAAGTGAATTAGGATATATTATAATCCATCTTCATCTTCGTCCTGGATTCAAGGATGAATACCAAACTTCACATACATAGATATCAGAAGAATTTAGATAAGAAAATATGCATGCGGACTTCTTGTTTTCCCAAGCAAGTCGTCCAAGCCGTTCAATCAAGATTTGAACAGTGAGACTTATATGGACTTCACCTGCCATAACCAATTGGACGACCTTATTGCTTGGCCAAGTATGGTGCCTGGACAAATAGGAAATTTAGACTTAGAAAATATAAAATAGTTTTAAATGAAATTTTTGAGGGATGATGGAGGGAGAAAAAAATTAAATTAAATTAAATTAAATTCTTTGTATACTTGAAAAGAAAGTAGAAGAGTGAATATAGTACATGTTTGGAAACACGTTGCGGTGAACCAACCCATGGTGTGATGGACCCAACGTGGTTTGAAGGATAGCTTGGTACATAGTTTGGCTAGTTGGTGGGAGCAAACCATGTTATAGATCAAACACATTTCAGATTTTCCAACCATGGTTGCTTTAACACTTACCCACCTTGCTTCTGTGATCATTAAACAAGGTTGGCCACAAAATACCCCTAAAGACCCTCTACTGCCCTTCCCACCTCCAGTGCTTCTCTCTCATGCTCTCTTGGCTTCCCTCAAGTACTCCATTTTGGCTTCCCAAAACATAGGCACAAAATATACTATTGCAGCAACGTAAAGGACTAGGGGAGGTGCTTGTTGCTGGCAAGAATCTAACCAATGTATGGTGGTTAGCGATGAGGAGCGTACAGCAGCACAATGACGACGGACAGTGGTCAACAACGATGGTCTCACTCATGCTCTGTTATCCCTTTTGCTCTCTCAATTTCAAATCTCACTCTTTCTCCTTGCCTTGTTAGCGACAGACGGATGACACTATTGATAGAGAATATGAGTGCTATGTTCTCTTTCTTCCTCTCTCAGTTTCCAATCTCTCTCTCTCTCTCTCTCCGCTTACTCGATGAAAGAATACATGAATGAAAATTAAAAAAAAATTAATTTTATAAATATACTTTTTTTGAATATTAAAGTTAAAAAGTTAAAAAGGTTAATAATTTTTAAATTATTTTAAAGTTAAAAAGTTAATAATATTTAAATAATTAAATATTAAAGTTAAAAAACTTTTAAATAATAATAGTACATCAAAAAATGAATTAAAAATGGTACATCAATAAATAATAATGTTACATCACTAGTATCTCATATTTTTTTCCATAAGTAATTAGTGATTAATTAAAATTTTAATTAGTAATTAAAAAATTAGTCAATAATTCATTTTGTATGTAGCAATTTAATTATAATTATACATAGTTCAAATTGTTCAAATTATAAAAATATTCTAATGAGTAATTATTGAATAATTATTAATATTGACAAATAAACAAAAAAAAATATTGCACTTTATTAAAACATAGATATAACTCACTAAGTTAGCTTTAAATAAATGACAATAAATGATAATGGTACATCAAAAATGAAATATAAAAATCTATACCCTTTTGATAATTACACATCTCAAACCATGTTTGCACTCCAACATCCAAACATCATGTTCTGCATCGAACCACATTTGTCCAAATGTCTCTCAAACATAAATCATATTCACTCAAACCTAAATTTGTTTAAGCCACGTTCACCCAAATCTAGTCACCCATAAAATTTGGTCCTCATATATGAAATATCTTCCAATTAGTAACTCATAAAATTATCTTTTCAATTTGGTCTTTCACATACATATATTTTTCTATTTGGTCCCTCACATGAAATATATCTCAATTTAGTTACTCATAAATTTATCATTTCAATTTGGTCCTTCACATATGAATATGTTTTATTTGGTCCCTCACATGAAATATTTTTCAATTTAGTAACTCATAAAATTATCTTTTTAATTTGGTCCTTCACATATGAATATTTTTTAATTAGTCCCTTACATATGAAATATTTCACAATTTAGTCACTCATAAAATTATATTTTCAATTTGGTCCATCACATATGGATATTTTTCAATCTGGTCCCTTATGTATAGAAATATTTCTCAATTCAGTCATTCATAAAATTATCTTTTCAATTTGATGCTACACATATGGATATTTTTTAATTTGGGTCTCTCACAAATAAATATGTTATCAATAATTCCCTTTTGTCAAAATATTATTAAGTCGGCTCAATTTCACAACAATAATTTTTTATGTTAAAAATTGATAGTGAAAATTTTGAAAAATTGCCAAATATTGCTAGAAATATTGACATGAGTCAAACATAGTAATGTCAGATTCCAAGTGATATAGAAAAATATTCCAAAAATGTTTGTAATAGACCAAACATGGGAATCACACTTTTTTAAGAACCACATCCCTATGAATCACATTCGTAAGAATTTGGACATTCCTAAGAATGTAACATTACTTGTACCAAATGCCCCTACAATCCGACTCATTTAGAAAATAAAAGGAAATGAAGTTTGTAGAAGAGCCCCTATTACTTTGCTATAAACTAGATATCTTGTTTATACCAAAAAAATGCCCCCAGATAAGTCTGTTCCCTTTTCTTTCCCTACCTCTATTCTACAAACCAAGTACTAATCAACCATTTAGCAACTATTTTTCCTCCTCTGCTTTTCTTTTAGTCAAGACCTGCCTTCCTGTTCTCTCAATTTATAAACATACACTCTTTTATGCTTCTCAGACCTTAATCATTCACCATATACATTTCTCACTCACCCTTCCATTTACAATTTCTTAATTGATAGAAGATAAAGGAAACAGGAAATTTTTAAAATTTTAGAAAAGTGAACCAAATACTATACTAGTTGGAATGAAAATTACAATTAGACGAAAAGAAATAGAAAGCTTAAAAAAAACTATAGATTATTGGTGAACTATCGCTTGCAAATTGCTTTTAGCCTTCTACCACTCTTCACATCCCATAATAAACATCCTTCCCAGAGAAAATCACTAACTGAAAAAAAAAAGTAAAAACTTAAAATTGTGAAAAATTGAAAACCCCACACTGTACTTAATAAATCATATAGTCATTTCAAACTGAGAGAAAATAAAGCAAAAGATTGAAGAAGAAAATACTTAATAATATAATTGATTGATGATGTGAATCAAGAGTTATACAAGAGCCTTTATATAATACAACCTTATAATAGTAAGTAACAAAATATAACAGAAAACGGTTAATCCTAATTGCCATACATACACCAGTTAAAAGCAACAACTTATACATACTAACCAATTTAGCTTATAGCCCCCTTAAACGAGACAACATCATCTCGAGTTTGTTACGCAAGAACACAGATCGAGTATATGTTAATGGCTTATTCAGAAAGTTAGCAGGTTGCTCAGATGAGGGCACATTTGCTACAACAATCTCTTTGCCAAGAACCCTGTCCTCTATGAAGTGTATATCATGTAGGTATTTTAGTTGGAAAAATAATTTGATTAGTTGGTTAGTTTTACAAGTTAGATAGGAAAGAGGGAAAAGCTGTTATTGAGTTGTATATATGTTCAGTATAATTCGAGAAATCCATGTATTAGAGCGACCTGTCCTTGCTCTTCTTCTGCATCTTTTCTTCATTCTCTTATCTTCTTAGGTTTTTTTTTGGCTTCTCTTAAGCTTATATGGATCAAGATTCTTGATCATTTCTTTATATTCAAATGACCTCTAAAGCTTGTGATGGCATAAGATATGCTTCAGAGTATTGTAGCAGATGTTGGTATCTTTCATATGAGTAACAATGATCAACCTAGAAATGCAATGGTTATTGCACCTTTTTTAGAAGATAACTACTTGAATGGGAGTACATCAATTCAGATCTCACTTAGAGCAAAGAACAATTTAGGATTCATTGATGACACATGGTTCACGCCACTATGATGCTGAAGCACCCAGAATTAAAATCATGGCAATTTTGTAGAATAATGGTCCCTAGGTCGTTCTCACTCTTGGAGCCTCACTTCTAACCACTAACTAATTGGTCTAAATACCTAAACACTAATTAAAAGCTAATTAACACATGGGGGTTTGGTTGTGACAGAATTAGAAAAATGCAATCAGAAACAATAAACATCAACAGCAAACAAAACAACAGAAAATAGTAGAGTTGAACAGTAACAGAAGAATGCAACCAGCCTTGATCTTTCCTAAAGATGAAATCTTCCTAGTTTTCTTTAAATGATGAGTAAAGAACTTCTAGACTAAATCCCATCAAGCTATGATCAAGAAAATCTTCTCTAACATAATCTTAATGTGATTCCAGTAAAAGTAGTTAGATTTATGCAAGGTAACCAACATTACACATCATTTCCAATTCAGTTACCATTTCAACCAGATACAGCAACATTCCTCAGATGCAAAGTGTATAAAACTAGTAAATGAAAATACTATCCTAACCATAACAACATAAATCACCAACCAGAGGCAAAGAAGAAATAGAAATGGAATAAATAAACAAATACTTATCTCATTAAGCCTATGAACTCAGATTACACTTTAGTTTCAGACCAAGGCTGATTACAAGGGATTTTAGCCCTCTATGAGAGCAAAAAAACCAGAAAATAGAAGGGAGAAAAACGAGGGAGAAGTGATCTACAAAATACACTAAGTTATAGAAGCTAAGATACAAACTAAAGTCTAAAAGCCAACTAAACTAATGCCCTCCAAAAGTTGATGGAAACTGACTTTGCTGCCTTATCTTCTGATTTCTAATATGGGAGGACATGGCAGTTGCAATGGATAAGGTACTTTTTCAAAAAGTGGTATGGGTGGTTGCTTCTTTCATCAAGGTTAGAGGAATGAGATGTAGAAAGTTGATCTAAAATGTTGCAGCCCTGGGTCCTACACGTCCATGTTATCAGGCAAGTAGAAGAGGCTGCTAAGTCATCCCAGAAGGTGCCACATCAGTGTCCAATTCATCAAGAATACCATGTCAACGCCACATCATCAAGAAATTTCTAAAATTAATTTTGAAAATTACACAAGAAAGATTAAATTGAGTCTTTAATAATTTAAGTCCTAAAAGATGAAAATAATTTATTTTCCATCTAAAATTAACTTAGACCCAATGAAACACAAAGTGTAATAAAATCGGAGAAATTCTAAAGATGAAAAAGTAAGGAGACTAAGATAGGGGTTAAGATGTATATGAAAATGCTAGATATCAACACAACCAAGAAACCTTAATTTTCTTTAGTGGAGGAAAGAGGATTACATTGTAAGGTCCAAGATTTTGGGATCCTGATTTAAGGATTTAGTAGAAACTTTCATATATTGTCCAATAGCCAAGACTTTATTGGATGAGCTTGAGGAGAGATTAAAAGTTAGTAATGGTCTACAAATTTACTAGATTCAGAGGCAAATTAATTTTGTGGAACAAGTAAGCAACTAGTTTTTAATGCAAGATCCTCATCCTACTATGAATAAGGCATATTCAATGGTGTAAACTGTAGAGTCTCAAAGATTCGTTCATAAGGGATTGGTGAAACATGTCAATATGGATCAAACTTTTATTAATGCAAAATAGTCTCTTGATAGTAAACAACATGATTGGATGGCAAACTTTATTAAGCAAGAAATGGAAAAGCTTATGAAGGGGAAACATGTTTCCAATAATAACAGTTTTGTGAATTTTGCCCACACTATGAATTCTGATATATGGCAACTGAATTTGGGTTTTTTGATGGAAAATGTGGTTACTGGATAGTTAGCACTAGAGCCTCAATTTATATTTGTTCCACCCCCAATATTTTTGAGAAGTTAACAACCTTGTCAACTTCCACTATAGTTTATCTTCCTGATGGAGGGATAAAAACAATTTTGAAAATAGGAGATGTTAATTTCTATGGCTTAAACATGAGAGAAACTTTATTCTTCACTTCATTCAAATATAATTTGCTATCAGTCAACAAGTTACCCAAGACTAACTCAATTTAGTGCCTATTTTTCTCTAATTTTTGTCTCATGTAGGACCAGAAGAGTAGAAGTCTATTGGCTGTTGGGAGAGTAATAGGTGACTTATACATTGTTGATCAACATTCCTTTTCTTCTAATGTCATTCATCAATTTGTCTCCTTTGAAACTTTGTTGCCTCTTGCATTTTCTAAAATATCAATTTTTCTTGTACAATTTAGATAAGTTGAATGAAGATTGTGATACTCTTTGGCATGTTAGATTGAGGCACCCAATGACTTTACCTTACAACGCTATCCTTTTTAAAATAATAATGCACCTTGTTCAAAAAGCTACTAGATTTGTCCTGTCTAAACAAACAAGAATAACTTTTTCCATGGGTTCTATTCATACCACAAAAATTTTTGAGCTTGTGCATTTAGATATATGGGGTCCTTATAAATTGAAGTCATTAAATAGAGCAAATTACACTTCATGACTCTTGTGGATGATTATATTAGATGTTTTTGGAACTATCTTATATACCAAACAATTCAATCTAATTCCATACTAAGACAATTTTTTTCAAAATGGTGTCCAACCACTGCAATTCATAGATAAAAAATGTGTGAAGTGATAATGGTAGTGAATTTTTTAGTCAAACTTGTCAATCTTTGTTTCAAGACCATGGTATCCTAAACCAAAAGGCACACACCTACACTCCTCAGTAGAATAGGGTTGCAAGAGGAAGCATAGGCATATGTTATAGATCACAAAATCTTTTTTATTCTAGTCTAACTTACCAAAATATTCTAGGGTAGGGCTCTAGTTCATGCTACTTTCAATACCAATAGATTACCCACCAAAATTTTGTCTTAGAAAACTTTCTTTGAAATGTTTATTGATACACAAAATTATAACTTACTTAAGTGTTTTTTTTTACAACCTTTTCAACCTAAGAGGATTAGCCCAACTGGCTTTTACACCAAACTCTAGGATTTTTACTAGATTCTTGAAAACTTAAACAACCAGTCCTCTCACCAGGAACCTCAAAATACATATACGACAAGATGTGTAGTTTTTCTCTAAGAGCAAGAGACAAGATAGATAATTTCACAAAGAAATGAATCAATAAGTGCTATCTCTTTTCCCACAAAAATATAAGGAGAGAAAAACTCACATAGAGCAAAAATATTTAGATCAAGTCTCTCTCTTTCTCTCACAACAACTCAAGCTTTCAAGCTCTATTATAATTTTCTCCAACCATTTGAATGTAACAGCTTGTGGTAGGAGAAGATCTTAAATACTTGATATATCAAACTAGCTGTTGAGAGGCTCCTCAGCTCCTATTGCACTTGTTACATCTACACACCCTATGATCACTCACTCAAAATTAGCTAGGCTTTGTCAAGAAGAAAATCCTCTTCATTTATTCTAAACCATATTCTATATCAGAAGCCCTATCTCATCCTGAGTAGAGAAAGGCAATGGAGGATGAATATGTAGCATTAATGAAAAACAACACATGTTCTTTATATTCTTTACTAGCTCACAAGAAACGAGTTTGTTGCTGTTGGATCTTTAAACTTAAAAAGAATGCAGATGGGTCTATTAATCGATATAAGGCAAGATTGATTGCTAAGGGCTATCACCAAGAAATTGGGTTTGATTTCTCTAAAACATTTTCTCTAGTGGTTAAACCTGTGACAATTTGAGCAATGTTATCCATTGTAGCCACAAAGAATTGGCCAATTTTTTAGCTTGATGTTAATAATGCTTCTCTTCATGGCAAACTCATGGAAGAAATTTATTTGGTGCAGCCCCTGGTTTTGAAAAGGAAGGACCATCTATTAATTGCAAGCTTAATAAGGTTATTTATGGCCTAAAATAGGCTCCTCATGCTTGGTTTGATTGCCTAACGGCCATATTAATTGAGTTTGGTTTTCTCTCTAGTAAAAATGATCCTTCTTTATTTATCCGCATCACATCTACCATTATTACCTATAAATTGGTATATGTTGATGATATTATGATCATTGGTTCTTCCATTGAGTTTATTAGGTGGCTTAAAAAGAAACTTAATGACGAATTTGGTTTAAATGATCTTGGGTTATTCCATTTCTTCTTAGGAGTTGAATTCACACCATGCAAGATGGCTCTTTACACTTCTCACAATATAAATACATTCAAGAAATTCTCTAAAAAGCTTGAATGGCTATTGCTAAGTTTGTGACTACACCAATGGCTTTAAACTCTAAATTGACCAAAGTAGGGATGATGTTTCCTTTTCTAATGCAACTCTATATAGAACTATAATAGGTTCTCTTCAATATGTTACACTTACTCCTTCTTTGTCAACAAAGTGTGCCAATTTATGAGTGCTCCTTTGGAACATCACTGGCAAGCCACTAAGTGCATTCTTAGATATCTTGCTATAAACCATCATTCTGGTATTACCGTATGAAAATCATCTAATTTCTCTATCATGAGCTTTTTAGATGCAGACCGGGGCAGTGATTTAGATAGTCGATGATCTACATCTAGGTCTTGCACTTTTCTAGGCAATAATCATATCAACTGGTTTTGCAAGAAACAAAGTGTTATTTCGAGATCTAGCTTAAAAGCAGAGTTTCAAAGTTTAGCTTCCACTAATGCTGAAATACTATGGATTCAATCCCTCCTTAGGGAGCTTGGAATCAAAATTCACACTCGACCATTGATGTTTTGTGACAATATGGGTGCAATTTTAATATCAGATAATCCAGTGCAACATGCTAGATCCAAGCATGTTGAGATTGACTTATATTTTGTAAGGGAAAAGGTTATTGCAAGTCTCATTGAAGTAGCTCACATCTCCTCTGAAAATTAACTTTCAGACTTTTTTACTAAACCTCTACCCACAAGCCGATTTACTTCTCTTCATGACAAACTCAACGTGGTACATTTATATTCCCCACCTTGAGTTTGAGGAGGCGTATTGATGTAAATTATAGAGTCGGTTATAGTGCTTTGCCTTATTGTCATATATGTACAGATGCAAAATACGTGGCGTATGTTAATAGTGGTGTACAATTGTAGGAAAAAAAATTTTAGATATTCTTTTCCAAATTAGTTATGCTGAGGTGTCTCTCATTAACAAATATATATGTACTAAACACTTGTATTAAAAAATAGTGGAAAACATTTTCAGCAATGATATTCATTTTCAGTCTTTTAACATTTTTTTTGTGCCAATTTTGTTCTACATGTTTCTTTTTTGTTTCAAGTTTGTCTCTAGAGTTAATGTCATTAACAAAGTTGAGGAAAATGCCAATACAAATTCATCTAAGTGATACATAGACTCCTTCAAATGACATGTAGACTATTCTATATGACACATTAAATATTTAACCATTAATATGGGACAAATTAGAAAAATGAAAAAAGTATCATTTGGGGCAAAATTGAAGCTTAGTCAAATGTTTAGAACAAAAAAAAACTAAAATTAATTAGTATGATACGTTGGCATTAGACGGTCACATAAAAAAGTCCATGTCAACATTTTTTCATCAATTATGCTAATGACATTAGCTTTAGGACAAAATTGAAACAAAAAAGAGACATGTGAGACAAAGTCAATACAAAAAAAATGTTAGGGATGAAATCGAAATACGAAGTAAACATTAGGGATGAAAAATGTACTTTGGCCTTTATTATATGTCTAATTGGAATAAATTTGCTGCAATTTTTGTATACCCTTCTTCTGTTGCTCCAATCTTTAAAATAAAATTTTAATTTTCGATAAGTCTTCATTCTGTAACTTCACTTTTTAAAATAAGATTTTGTATTTTTAATTTAACTTCACTTTTAAACTAAGATTTTGTATTTTTAATTTTTAAATTTAAAATATATATTATAAATAAAGATAAGACTCAGAAGTTGCTAAGTATATTCTTGTAAAAAAAATGAAATGAAATTTATTTTTGCAGTTAATTAGAGCAGTATATCAATTACAGGAACTTCCAATTAATTCCATGCTCTATATATATATATATATATATATGTATATCTGTCTTAAAACATTTCTATTTAATAATGTAATATTGTTTTGTGCATAGGACGTAACAAATATACTTCCATAAAATTTAATTTTAATGTAGCTTAAAATCTTGTTTTATGAAGCTACCTACACATACGTAATACTGTTTTCATATGTCTACAATACATATATAATGTAATGGTTATCACATGATTGAATAAGTTAAACAAATAACATAAGGGAAAAAACTAATTGTCCAAAACTTCCAATCATTTATTTGTTTTACTCCTATAATTATTAAAATTAGATGCAAGAAATTCATTGTACATAATATGTGGAGAGATTTAATTAGATAGACGTGTCTATGATCTCATCAGGCATACGTAGAAATGAATTTTTGATAAGCTTTACCTTCAATTATATTTTGAACAGTTAACAATCACTACAAGAAAAACATAAATCAAAGATAGAAAATTTATGTCTTATATTTTGTCCTTGATTTGTTATGACATTTACACCTTGTAATTTATATATTTGAATAATTTGTGCTTAATATAATTAATTTTTTCTCCACTAGTACTTATGTTGTTGCCTCGTTCAAATTGGCTATATTGTTATGTCTTTCACAAGTTTCAAATAGGTTAGGATATAAATTTTATACATAATAGAATATATATATATATATATATATATATATATATATATATATATATATATATATATATTGTCCTTGATCGGTTAACATAAATCAGAGATAGAAAATTTTTGTCTTATATTTTGTCCTTAATCCGTTATGACATTTACACCTTGTAATTTACATATTTGAATAATTTGTGCTTAATATAATTAATTCTTTCTCCATAAGTACTTTCTGTTGTTGCCTCATTCAAATTGGCTATATTGTTATGTCTTTCACAAGTTTCAAATAGGTTAGGATATAAATTTTATATAGAATATATATATATATAATTGGTCAGAGAATTAGAGACGGAATCAGAGATGGAAAAATCCATCCTTGAATTCTCAAAAACATAACATTTGCATTACATAAAAAAATGTTTACACAATCATCAAAAGTTTTATGTAACACCCTGAGTTCCCAGGTTTTATTGTTAGTGGTATATCAATGCAGATGTTGAAATATATGGGAAACTTTTTCATTTGGATGAGAGGAATATGGCACGAAGGAGTTTGGTATCTTGGGAAATCCGACGAGTGGAAGGGACGAGAAAGGTTTGAGGCACAGGGAGAAGGAAGGAGATACAAATAATTTAAAAACTTTTATTCAGAGAATGAGAAGTGAATGTGGGGTCATGTGGCATTTTTGAAAATGCAGGAAAACACCTAAGTTTGGGAAATTACAATTTTATCTTGCTATAATTTTGACCGTATAGGCAAATCAAGGGCTTTTTTGTAATTTCCCACCCATCTAGCTATATATGCACACCCCCACACACCGCTCAACTCATTTCTTCTTCTTTCTTACGCCATCTCCTTCTCGCTCTCATCTCTCATCATTGGTTCCTAGGAACCCTGTTCTCCCGAGTCTCCAGTCAACATCCTTGGGCATGGGAATGACCTTCCAGAGGCTAAGAATTTTCGAAAAAGCTTGAAAAAGGTAAGGACTCCCAACTTTCTCCTTTATCTTTCCATTTTCAGAATTAAGGGAATTTAGGTGGATTTTGTGTTTAAACAGATGAATTTAAGTAGTGTGGTTGTTGGTTTAAAACATTTTTATATGTTTGATAATAACAATGGAACAAGAAATTTGGATAAAACTAGAAGGAATTCATGGTTTTGAGGTTGAAGAACAAGAAACACAAAAATTGGGGAAAATGTCAAGTTTTGGTTAAAAAGATGAAAGATTAATGGTAAATCTTGATTGTAATTGAATTTTGTTGTTTGGAGATGATTCCTAGTGATTAAGAGTGTGATTTAGAACTAAAAATCATAGATTTTGGTCAAAAATCAAGTTGGGCATTAAGAAAAATCGAGATAGGAGGCAAAATTGCAAAATAGGGAAGATGGTTCTACGAGCCACTGCTGTAGTGCTGGCATTTTGCACTGCAGTGGTGCAGTTTAGTGGCTTGCAATGTAGCAATGGCAACTGCATCTTGTTTTTCTTTTCTATCAAGTTTGGGCGCTGCAATGGCAAGGGTTATCCTAATTTATGTTTTTCATGCCCTTTCTCTTATGTTTTCCATCCCGGTTGATTAGGAGACCTTTCCTAAGGATCCAAGCAAGGATTTCTCCTTCAAACATCAAGGGTTCGAGATGGAATGAATAGCTTGGAGTTAAGGTGAAGGAATTTCTACCTTGCCTTGTTTGGTTAGTCTTCTTGGAATTATTTGTTGTGCATTATTAATCATGAGCATAAGTTATTTTGCCAAGGACATTCAAATGTATATGTATATACAATACAACTTTTCATTCAAGAGATATGTTTGAATGAACTTAATTGTGAAATATGAAAATTGAGTTGTATGGGAAATTTGTATGTTAGGAAAATTTGGGGCAAATAAATATAGCATGGAAATAACGTAAATATCTTACATGTATATATGGATAGTGATGAGTATTGTTGTGAAGTAGAAAATGTATACATGTGGGGGTGTATAAATAATTAATTTGTGGCTTCGTTCAATGTTAGTCATATGTAGTGATGAGTACAAGTGCTTTGGTTCGGTTCCTGTGTGGATTGGCATCAATCCACTTCATTTGGTGTTGTTGGCATCTTAAGTGGGTTATGTGTAAATGTGTACCCCTACCAAATCATTTTGAACTGTAATTGAATAGGGGAATCTATAAACATAAGCACATGTATTCATTCACACAAACATACAACTTTAAGAACCAAATTCTATAATCAAGTGTGTACCTATACATTTGGAGACGTGTAAGATTATTTTACCTATATTAGGGGGATAGTATGCACACGGATACACACCTCTAGGAGCCATTTGGGTGTCAAATTCGAAAAGTCAAGGATGGTCATATATTGGATTTGGGTAATGGTTAAATGGGCGATGTGGATATTCGGTGGGGTGGCTTAGGTATTGAGATATACCTTGATCATGGAACGGTGAGTTCTCATGGGATATTGTGGCGATTGCTATGGTATGTGGTTCGGAATGTTACACGTGACATTAAATAGATGATAAATGTATATATATGTGGTTGATATATATTTATATGGCATATTGTGGTTATGGATTTAGGATGTCATGATTGTTTGTGATTGTGATTGTGGATATGGTTCAGGGCATAATTTTATAGACCTGTTACTAGTTGCAGACATGACCTAATAGACAAGATGATACATATGGTTGAGGGCATGATCCTATAAACTTGTCACTGGTTACTGTTGACCCTAAGGCTTTATGCCATAAGTTTTGATGATGACAAATGTATTTGAAATGTAGCATTGATATATATAAAGGTTAATTATCATATACATGCTACAAGTATTTAAGCATGACTATGTTATTTAATGTGTAATGTCTTATACATTAATCATGTTATTTATCATGAATTGAACTAACCATTTGATTTGCAAAAAAGATATATTTTATAGGTTGGTTTAAAACAAGAAGAGTGAGCATTAGATTGAAGAACAAGGAAAAGTAACATCATGCCTCACTCAAGGAAAGCAACATACAAGGATAAAGCTCCAAGAAATGAAGAACTAGAAGATTTGAAGTCTTGGAAGCTTGGATGCATCAAGATAGCCTATGTGTTTACATTAGGTATATTTTATATAGTCTAGTATACTTGTGCAACTCAATGATTTAGATTTGCATACATTGGCTCAAGCATTTTAAACAAAAAGATAGTGAGATATGAAGTTTTACAAAAGTTAGTTTTTGACCTTTGGTCACTCCTTATATCATATCTCATAAATGAAAAATCGGTTTTTCAAGTATCTTAATCTCATCTGATATTAGACTCAAAGTTCTTTCCAACGGTATATTATTTATTCAAAACGGAGTCCAAATGAGAAATATATGACTATTTAAAATATAGTTTGAAAAACTGAAAGTTGATTTTACTGTACTCAAAAATTATTCTGTTCTGACCTATAGTCAGTATTTTGATTATATCTTTTAAACAAAAAAATAATTTTTGAGTAAAACTTGGCTCATTTGAAACTAGACTCCAAGAGCTTTCCAATGATATATTATTTGTTTAAAACGGAGTTCAAATGAGGGAGTTATGAATTTTTAAAGAAAGCTCAAAATCTGTATTTCGCTACTGCCAGCTGGTGGTCGACCAGGCAGCTTCAGATTGGTCGACCAGTTGTCCTGAAAATGCTATATTTTGCTACTGTCAGTGGGTGGTCGACCAGGTGACCCCCACTGGTCGACCAATGGACATATGGACTGCATTATAAGTGTTGTAACGGCTATATAACGGTTAGTTTTTTAAAATCTTATATATATGACCTTAGATACACGATTTTGAGCAAGAACCAAGTACTACAATGACATATTAACATGGTCTATCATCTTTGAAAGAAATCCAAATATTCTTGAGCCAAATCTTGCATATTCTCTATCATTAGAGTTATTAGAGCTTCATTTGTATTCATCTACTCTTTAGAAAGAGTTTCTTTGTATTGTTGATTTTGATCAACACCAATATTATTCTGAGTTGAGGTTCGCAAGTACCGGTGTTGGAAGAACTTGCTTTGGGTTGAGGAGTAGCCCGGATTCATAAATTCTCTGTTGTGATGTCGCAAATACCCGAATCAAATTTGCGTGGTTGTAGTGGTTTGCAAGTACCCGGATTAAACTTGTAATTATAGTGGAAATACTCAAGTGGTCTCTTGAGGACTGGATGTAGGCTTAGATTAGCCGAACCAGTATAAATCTCCGAGTTTGCTTTCTCTATCCCTTACTCTTTAATTTGTGCATATTGATATCTATTCTTTAATTCTTTGATCTTTATAATTATTTATCTTGACAGCACATTAATTTTCTGTATTGTATTTATTATCCTAAGCATTGTACTTTTACAGAAAATCATTTTAACTTCTAATTAATTCTTGTGAAAAATTTATAAAACCCAATTCACCCTCCCTCTTGGGTTCCAACCATTACTTTCAGTTACGAACATGACCCAATAGACCGAATGATATATGTGGTTGAAGGCATGATCCTATAGACCAGTTATTGGTTGCTAACTTGACCTAATAGACTAGGATCAGTGACTTGTGGCTTAGTGCACGTCTGGGGCTTAGTAGGACCCAAAATGGGGGATTGCACCAGAAAAGCCCACTGAGAGGTACACCGCATGAGCCAAAGCTCCTAGGATAGGCCTTCTAATGACCACGGCCATCAAATGCTAAAGAGAGGCACAGGCTAGAGACCAGGAAGGGAAGGAAATCCAAGACCAGTTTCTAGTATCATTTGGGTGATTATGGATTGTTTGGATGGTGATGTGGATGTCTGTGTGACTAGTTATGTATTATAGGAATATGGTTTCCTTTCAGTGTGATTAACTATATTATGTGACCGATGGTATTTGTTTGTCTTTCAGTATATTCTGATTATGAAAAATCCCTAGTTGCGAATAAGCAACGTGGGTGCCTAGTGTAGAATTATTATATATGTGTGTGTGGGTGTGCGTGTGTGTGTATTTTTGTATTTGAATTATACATGATTGAGTTTGGTGAAAGTGATTGTGTCAGGAAGCAAGGGCATGTGGTACTCTAGAAGTAGATCATGTATGGTAAATGTGAAACCGAGGTATCGATAACTACTCTAAAACCGCATTCTCGACATTGTTTTGTTGATGCATGGTGATTTTACATATTTGCGGGTTCGATTCGGGTACTTGTTGAAACCACTACAAATTTGTCTCCCTTGGTACTTGTCAACCATGCAAATTCAATCCTGATAATTGTGAAACCACAATGGAGGATTTATGAATTTGGGCTCCTCCACTACCCAATACAACTCAGAATAATTTGTGTTGATCTAAATCAACAATATACAAGAACTCTCTCAAAAGAGTAGATAAATATAAATGAAGCTTTTAATAACTCAAATGATTGAGAGTATGCAAGATTTGGTTCAAGAATGATTTTCTTTCTCTTAAAGATGATAGAACAAGATACACATTGTAGTAGTTTGTCCTAACATAAAAACATGTATCTATGGTCATATATAAAGGGTTAACAAGATATAGTCGTTATATAGCCGTAACCCTCTTTAAAAAGCCTTCCAGGATGCTATCAGTTAACTAACTAAAGCTCTTAGTTGATTAATATCTCAAATATGACCATTAGATTCAAAACATGACCGTTACAGAAATTCTCATGCGATCAGTCAACTAATGGAGGTCCATTAGTCAACTAATAGCTCTCTATTACCCATTCGATTAACTTGTAACTTTTAAGCTCACTTTAAAAAATCATAACTCTCTCATTTGAACTCTATTTTAGAAAAATAATATATCGTTGGAAAGCCCTTAAAGTCTATTTTCAAATAAGATAAGTTTGTCTCAAAAATAATATCTCATTTAAGAGATATGATCAAAACAGTGATTGAAGGTCAAAATAAATTGATTTTTGAGTGCAGTCAAGTCAACTTTCAATTTTTCATAGTTTTCTTTAAATGGTCATATCTTTCTCATTTGGACTCCATTTTGAATAAATAATATATCGTTGGAAAGCTCTTTCAGTCTATTTTCAAATGAGATTAAGAATCTTGAAAAAATGATTAGCCATTTTGGAGATATGATAAAAAACAGTGACCAAAGGTCAAAAATCAACTTTTGTAAAACTTCATATCTCACTATCTTTTTGTTCAAAATGCTTGAGCCAATGGATGTAAATCTAGATCATTGAATTGAAAAATTTTACTAGCCTATTGAAAATATACCTTATAGAAGTTCAAAGGCTATCTTGATGCATCCAAGCTTCCAAGACTTCAAATCTTCTAATTCTTCATTTCTTGGAGCTTTATCCTTGCATGTTGTTTTTTTAAGTGAAGCATGATGTTGTTTTTCCTTTTCTTCATTACAATGCTCACTCTTATTTATTTGAACCAACCTATAAAAAATATCTTACTTACAAACCAAAAGGTTAGTTCAATTTATAATAAAGTGCATGATTCAAATATAAATTATTTTATTCCAAATAATATGATCATGCTTATATATATATATATATAGCATATATGATAGTTAATCTTTACATATAAATGCTACATATCTCATATATTTATCATCATCAAAACTTATAGCATAATGTCTTAGAGCTAACAATTATAATAACACAAAAATAACTAAATTATAATAACCAACAAAATTACCTTTTTTGTGATCTTAGTAATAGAGATTAACAAATAATTAAAATATATTATTGGAGGAAGAAGAAATTAGAGTGAAAGATATTGAGAGAAATGAAGAAATTTAAGTAAAAGTGAGAGAAGTAGAAATGAAGATATAGAAGAAGAAGAAAGGAAGAGTATTTATAGAGAGAAAAGAATGACCCATGCATGCCTAACGATTAGTTCCAACTAGCGGGTAGGATTAGTGTACCTAAGTTGCCCTCATAGAAGGCAACTTATGGTGTATGTAAATATGTAAGAGGGTGACTTAAGTACAATTATGTTACCCTCTATGAGTGCGACACATGTGGCATCGTAATAAGTAGGATAGATCAATAAATAAATAAATACAAGGAAACATCGACTATAATTAAAAAAAAGGTACATGGAGATATTAAAAAAAATTCAAATGTCTTGTCTCTCTGCATCAACACGCTCCTCAAATGTGCTTTTTTCTCCATGCGCTAACTTGGTTTTTGTAACTTATCCTTGTCTAAAATTTTGATGTGAGACTTTGTGAAGCTCTTTGAAGGGTGGAACGCCTAGACCTGGGCCAATATCATATTTGATTTTTTTAAAAAAAAATTTGCATAAATTTTGCTCACGACCAAGCCTTGCCCAACCATAGCAATAATTTTGTCCTTTTTCATACCTGACTTGCACCCATACTTTTGGAAGGGATTTCCTTGGCACCCAAAAGCCTTTCATGAAAGGCTCTTTATATTGACTAAAACCCTACACCTTAAAAAGCTTCTAGTCATTTTATATCCCACTATAGGTGTCACACCCCACCCCAGGTACGTGACTGGCACAATAAGTGAGCCAACCTCACTATCGTCAGCCTAGCAAGCCCCAACATAAAAACCCAAATATAAAATTCATATCAGATAAGCATAACAATCATCAAGTTTGAAATAAAAGATTTAATCAAAACAATTTTTCCCTTTTTCAAACAAGAGTAATCTTTCATTCATGTAAAGCAATTATGCGTATAAAAAAAGAATTTACCTATTTATAAACATTCTGACACTAACAACAACATATCTCTCCAGAATATAAACAAACACGGATTCAAAATACACAGGGACATATTCAATCAGAGTTATCATTACACTATACACAACATCTCTACAATGTCCTACCTGACTATAGAGCACTACTAGATTTCTTAAGCAAGAAAAATTACATCAAAATGACCCCTAAAACAAGTAGGGGTGTAAGGTATAATTCGCTACTCTACTCAATGGACAAGGTTTCTTCTTCAACTTGGTAGTTGAACCCAATATGGTGATGTTAAAAACTCTAGGGGCATGTTGTGTAGTTAAACCCAGTATGGTGATGTTAAAATCTCCACTTCATGGCATTTTCAAACTTGGGTTCCATGGTTTTGACAAAAGGAGGGAAAGAACATTCTAAGGGCTTCTTTGAGGATCCTTTTTTGGCTCTACTTCATCAATAAAGCTAAAAATGTATGTGTTTAAACTTAGGTTAGTGGTGTTTAAGTCTTCAAGCTTTTCCCAACCCTTGCATATTATGCTTTGAATGGTCTTATTGTTGAGGGCTTTGTCTGAAATTACTTTTCCCAACAAAGAAAACTTTGATGCTTCTAATGCCTTCTTGCATTCTACAGTTGGTGCTTCTATAATACCTTCCTCATCCATCTGACTGTCAAGGCCCAGGTGTGGCTGAGGAAGAGATAATTAGTGCACACTGGTGGAAGAGCTCTTACGAGGAAGAAAGGAAACAACTCTTACAAAGAAGAGAGGAAACTTAAGGTTAGTGTCATTATAGGTATTTTATCTTCAAATAGGTTTGGTTTGGGTTAGGCTTAAACTAATGGGTTTGGTCTAGTGGATTTAGACGGATGTGAATGCCACTTATTGAATTCTTTGCTTTGTTCCATTATTATGCTACCGAAATTTTCATTGGAGGGGAATTTTTTTGCACAAATTTTAAAGTCCGAAAAGTTATCTTCTCAGTTTTAAAGTTGAAGGGACAAAGCATACATTGGATAAATTGCATTTTAACATAAAAAATATATCTTTTATAAACTAACTTAACTATTTAATCGAAAAATATCTATATTTGATTCACAAGTGATAGAACTCATTGAGGAGTACAAAGGTTAATTTAGTCTCTACATATGTACATACGTACAAGTGTGTGTGTGTATGTATTGCTTACATATTATTGATCTCAAATTTTATAAGAAAAAAAATTAGGGAAAAATACAATTTATCCCCATGAGCTTTACCCAATGTGTAGAAAACTCCCATAAACTTAAAAACTTGATAATGAACCCTCATAAACTTTTCAATGTGTGCAGTTTACCTATTCTATTAAAAAATCCATTAGTCAACCTAACAGTCAATGCCTAATCAACAAAAAAAAGCCCCATAAGCTACTGAAATAGCATAAAATGCCACATCAGCTTCCAAAATTTGTTTCCTGGTTCACCTATACCCATACCCACTCATGAGCTGACCCATGACCCATCCCACAAGTAAATCAAAAAATAATTCAAAAGCTTTGAACTGGAGACGCATGCCATAGCCCAAGGGGAATCAAAAAAAGAGTCTGAAAGTTGAAGAACTTGAACCCCATGAGTCTAAACGTTGAATATGCACACCATAGCTAGATAAAGACGCACACCATAGTTGGTTGAAGACACATGCTGAACAGACATTGAAGACGAAGCCTTAGACCAAGCGAGCCAAGAAGAACGCAAGGACTACGCATTCAGAGAAGGTAGGAAACAGAAGAGACCCGACCACTTTTTATTCTCTTAGATGCTTTGGGGGGTTCTGTTTTCCATCTTCAAACTCAAAATTATTATGGGACGTTGATGTTGGTACTTGGTAGCTAGCTAAACACAAGGTAGAGGATGAAGTGTTGAAATGGTGTCCAGGTTGTCTATTGGAGTGTCCAAAAAAACAGAGGAGCATTCAAATGTAAGCAAGAATTAATAGTCCAGCATGCCTCACACCTACTAGGTTTGACACATCATCTTCAACCTTTTTCCATGGGTGGCCATGTCAACCTTGATAAACGATTCAGGAAAATAACTTTGTATACTTTTGATTCCATCTTTACTTTAGAAGACAAATTTCTTAGGGTACATGACTTGTGAGGTAAAATAATTAATTAATTAGTGAGAGGAAAAGATGGTGCTCGGACATTGAAATTTACATCCACCACATACCCTATATCATGTGCAAAGACTAGATAGGGCAAAACAAGATGCATGATATTACCTATTCAAGTACTACAACACAATTACACATGATGATTTAACAAACCAACAAGTGGGTCCTCTGTATAATGCCTCACTGTCACTTTATTGTGTCCTCTGTAATAAAAGGTCCTCTGTTCCAGCATCAAAGAGAATAAAAGGTGGTCGGGTCTCTTCTATTGCCTCTCTTTTCCGGATGTGTGGTCCTTGCGTTCTTCTTGGCTCTCCTGGTCTGAGGCTTCATCTTTAATGTCTGTAAAGCATGAGTCTTTAATGTTTGGACTCATGGGGTTCAAGTGCGTCTTCAATGTTCAGTCATGGGGTTCAGGTTCTTCAACATTCGGACTCCTTTTTTTATTCCACTTGGGCTATGGCGTGAGTCTCCAGTCCAGAGCTTTTGAATTATTTTTCTGATTTAATTGTGGGATGGGTCACGGATCGGGTCATGAGTGGGTATGGGTATGAGTGAAACAGCAAACAAATTTTGGAAGCTGATGTGGCATCCTTGTTAGCAGCTTATGTGCCTTTTTTTTGCTGACCATGCGTTGATCATTACATTGACCAACGGATTTTTTAATAGAAGGGGTAACCAATTGCACACATTGAAAAGTTTATGGAAGTTCATTGTCGAGTTTTAAAATTTATGAGGGTTTTTTGCATATTGGGTAAAGTTTATAGGAGTAAAGTGTATTTTTCTCAAAAATTTACAATCTTTTTAAGTATTTATTATTAAAGTGAAGTATTTTTATAATTCAGTAGTATATGATTAGGTTTTCAAAATGCATTATCTCAAATGAATTTTTATTAAAAATTTAATAAAATATTTTTAAAAGTTTACTTAAATTTTGTCTTTTTAAAAATTGAGGCCAATTTAATATACATAACTTTGATATTTATCTATTGTCATTTTTCTTCTCCTTTACTCTCAAGTCTTACGTAAAAAAGAAAAATGTCCATATATAAATAATGTATGACAATAATAAAAATCTATGATTAATTAAATAGCCAGTCATGCCCCTTATCTATTTGCTTTGCGTCCTATAAACCCAAAATATACCGTTTATTTTGGTTTTTTTTAATAAAAAAATCCTCTTGAAGCTTTAAGTTATTTGTAAATAATCACCTAAACTTCTTAAAATTAGAAAATATGCCCCTCAACATTCAGACTCTAAGAATTAAGTCTTTCTATTTATTTTTTCACTAATATCATTAACTCATATGTTACTTCAAACCCTAAAACGTGCCACCTTTTAATCTCCATTCTTCAAAATCATTTGGATATATGGTTTCTAAAAATATTCTGACTTAATTTTATTTTGAGCCCAAAATAGAACTGTTAGGTATCCTGGCCCTTGTTACAGTTTTCAACCCTAAACCCGAAAGAGTACGATGCTCTTTATTTCTTTCGTTAAGACTCTCAACTTTTTTCTGACCGAAAAAACACACTTAACTTTGTCCCATAAATAGGACCCTCAACCCAATACCCTTAATGGATCATGGCCCATTAACTCTGTCTTTCAACAACCAAAATTAGTGTCGAAGCGGACTAATTCGTGGTTCATGACACAATTTTCTTTTATGAATGACAATGCGTTCGAACCTAGTCTCTAACTTACAATACAGAATTTTATATTACTTGAACTACAAATTCGACGTGGTTCATCAAACAATGTGACCAATAATTTTAAAATTTAAAAACAAACAGGACTAAACTTTGAACTTATATCTTTATCAATTTCAATGAACTAGTAATTTACTCTAATTAAAAGGATTCTAAAGTTTAATTTAGCAATGAAAAAGATTATATTTGATAAATGTAGTTTTTGAGGGAATAAATTAGTAATTTACTTTTAGTCAAGTAAATTTTGATTCAGTCCTTAAAAAAATATAGTTGTCTTAATTAGTTTGATATCTAAAAGATTAAGCTGCATATCAATTAAGTTCCTAAAAAAATTAGATTTGCTACAATTTAGTTATTTTTATTGTTAAATTAGTAAATCTATAGTTGTTAAATCTTGAATGGTTTATCATCAAAAATTACTTTGACAAATTTAGGGATAAAATTAAGACAAGTACAATCTTTTAAGAACTAAATTAATATGATTAATTTGTTAAAGACTTAAATGTAGACAATTGTAATGTTTCAGATACTGAATTAGTGATTTACTCAAATTAATATATCTCTAAAACAAAAATTACAATTATTTTTCTTAAATTAAGATATAAATAAAAAATAATACATTACATATTTTAAAATATACAAAAAAATAATAATCTTCAAATATTAAACTAAAATAAAATTCTATTTAATTTTTAAAACTAAAAGATACTTTTTTTAAAAAAACTAAAATAGAACTTTTTGCATCTATCATTGAGTCGAGACAGGTAATAAAAATACAGTCAAAATTATGTAATCTCTTATCAGTAACATTAATCAAAATTTAATATTATATTTTTAATCCAAAGTCTGACAAATTTCATAATTGAGTCTTAATTCGTAGCTTTTTATATACAAGAAATTTAAAATTCGTTGGCAGCAAACCCTAGTCCCCTTGGAATCCTAAATGCAAAATAAACGTAATTAAATAGGAAACTGGAGGTAGACTAAAAGGCCATTATTGGCAAAAGTGTGGAGCTACACTTTTGTACGGTTTAGAATTAAAATGAATAAAAAAGATGGTGGAAAGTGGACCCCAAAAAGGGCATCATTATTAAATGGGCAAAGCTATCAAGTTGTAGTTCTGGGACACTCCTATCAAGCTCACCTCATCCCCTCCCTTTGACAGTTTCTGGAATGCTTTCAAGATTGGAGGATGAGGAAATCCAAGCAAAGAGATCATTGTGAATTTTGGCTTGTGTGGCCTCTAGACACGGATTTATATGATAAAAAAATGATTTATTAATATTTTTATAATTGACTACTGTTAATTTAAGTGCCTTATCAACTTTTTAACTCTAAAACAAATAAATTAATTGAGACACACAAAAATTAAAACTCCCAAAAAGATTTGGGCGTACACGGATTCGTTATACATCTTTAGAGATGCGTAAAACTTTAGTTACAATTTTAACTATTGTTAAATATAATTTTAGCAACGGTTAAAATTATGACTAAAGTGCTGCTTATAAGTATGCACAGCGAATTCGTTTTCAGTTTGGTCTAACCTGTTTTTTAACAGACAAAAAAAATGATTAGCTTGATCCACTTTTTGCTAGTTGACGGGCCAAAGTGGCCAGCCCATATATATATATATATATATATATATATTTTAAACAAGGCTGATCAGACTTTATATGACTGCCTCAAATCTCAATGTCTGCTTAGTGCTCACACGTTCTCTTTTCTCTTTGTTATATGCTCTTCAGATGTCAATCTTTCATCCTCATCTTGACATCCTGTCGCATTCTGTGTCTACCCGTCTCTGTTGTCTGCTCTTCCCTCTTCTTCTCCGAGACTAACTAGCAAAGGAAGGAATCCATCGAGAGAAAGAAGAAAAAGATGAGGGAGGAGGCAGAAGAAAGACCGATGGTGGCTGTCAATTATGTTCTCCTCTGTCGCACTATTCCTCCATCTCTCTGTTCTTCTCTGTCACACTTTCTCCTCCTTTCTACTAGATGAGTGATGGCAACAGTATAATATATATATATATATATATATATATATATATATATATATATATATACATATATAAACAGATAACCTGTGGGTTATCTCGATCTAGGTCAGTTTGGTCTAGTTTTCAACTTGTCCAACCCACTTAAAAATTGAGTGAGTTGAACTTATTTTGACATTCTAATAAAAATTAATTTAAATAATGTGTAATTGCAACAGACAGTATAATTGTGATGCTGTGCATGAGCAAAGAAGCCAAATCCGGAAGAGGAGCTGCGAGGGGCCAGGCCAACAATAACATAATTGGAGATGGAGTTATGCAAAACCCTACACCCCAAAGCAATGCATCCAAATATTAGCGTCACAATCTTGAAGGATGTGGAGTGGGGCCCAGCGTAGGCAATAGAGTTGGGGCATATGAGAGAGAGAGAGAGAGAGAGAGAGAGAGAGAGAGAGAGAGCCAAAGGCAAAGGCCAAAGCTCTCACTCCAAAGCTAAGCAAAGGCCAAAGCTCTCACTCCAAAGCTAAGCCTAAAATGGATGAGTGAAGGAAAGGGCCAACTGCCATTCCTGCTTTCGGATGGCCTTTCACTTTCTTGACTTTTATTGCCCATCGCCTCCTCCTTCCTCTTTTCCCATTGGGGGGATTTGACTTTTGATACCATTCTCCTTACATTCATACTACTCCTTCTTCTCCCTGTGATCCTCACGTGTTTCTTTCTCTCTCTCTCTTTTTACCTTTTTACTTTCCTTTTCTATCTTCTTTTTCTTTTCATAGTTGATTAAGCACAAGATTACAAGGCCAGGGAGACACTATCGGAAAATAACAAGGTCAAAATCAAGTAATTTTTTAATCTAAGCACCTATGTAATTTATTCCTTTATATTTAAAAGTTGGTAATAGATTCTTTGGAATTTTAATTTTGTTCAATACAACTCTTTCGTTCATTTTTCTTTTCCAAAATTTTAATACTACTTTATCTTTAAAAACTAAATTAACAGAAAATATTACATTTCACTATTACTCTAAGTGACAAAATAATGACTTTATTTGTTAGTGACAGTGCGTGTAATCTTCTTAAAAATAAACAATACTCAAGTATAAATCTAATTAAAATGATAAATCAAAGTTAATAGAACACAAACTTTCACTAACGGCAACAGGAACCATTCTTAAATGTTTGAAAAACTAGAAACACTAATTTACAATAAAATAAAGTCTTAAGGACTAATTTACAAGTTTGATGAAAATTATAAGCACCAAAGTTTTAATTTAACATATAATAAACCAAGGGCACCTTAAAATGTTTCAAAAATTGGAATTCATGAGAGAATTATTAGCTACTAGAAAAATGATGAAGATACAGAGAGAAGCATGATGAGGGGTAGTGTGGATTGAATGGTTGGTTTGTGTAGTAAATTCAAAGTGGGTCCTTCACTTCCAACAAAATAGGTAAAAAAGGAAGCATTACATGCCATACATTTGGAAGTTCTTAAACATTTTTCATGTTCTCGTGACTCATCACTAACAGCTGGCTTGCTACATCTACATTGATTTGATTGATACGTGCTTTCATGTTATATGCTATATTCATTCATAACAAGCGTGAGTTTTTCAAATCTATGTTTCATAGTCTTCCTTTGTTTCAGTTACATTGAACTTCTCTTAAAGTTCATAAACTTAATTTATATTAATCTATATCTCTATGGTTGAAAGTTGTGCAATCTATGTGCATATGTTGAAAACTTGAAATAGTTAACTTATAAGCTAAACTATTTTTTAATAGGTAAAAGTATTATTTTCTTTCCTAAACTTAATTTAATTTTATCACGTAATTTTGTTTTGTATCAATTTTATATTATATATTTTTAATTAATTTTAATTTTATTTTTAAAATGAATGTTGTTTAATTATTAATGATAGATATTGATGTGATTACTTTTGTTACACATATCTTCTTCAATTTATCTAACTAGGCACATCATGTTACATATATACTTGAAATGACAAAATTACCTCTCAAGTGAAAGGATACCAACAGTTGAAAATGAAGAAAATAGAATTATTTTATTATTTTAAATATATATATGTTCGGGTCGGTGATGAGTTTAAAACTATAAATATTTGCTAAATTGTCTACACTTCTCACCATCAAACGGCCACCACCTAATTAATATGCGTGATTTATTATGCCAACAAAAAGTAATAAAGTAAGTTATCAAGTGGAATTAATTTACATATATATATGACACGTGACACAACTCATAATTTGTAACTAGGACAAATTAATCTAAATCATGTATATTTAGAGTGTTAAAATAATACATAATGGGCTATATCAATAAGATCTAATATAATATTAAAGAAACTTTACCATGGTATTTATGTATCAAATTTTGTATTTTTCGTTAATATTTATATTTCTTTATTCTCTTTTCAAAAAAATAATTTGGAATCTCTCTAAAATGTAAATTCGAATCTTTCAATTTCAGAGACAACCCAAACACCCCTCAGCCTCAGCCGTCAGCAAAATTCTTTGATTCCCACAGACAAGAAAAAATCTGAAGGAGTTTAATTAAAGTCCAAAAAACTTATCTTGAAATTTTGTTAGGGGAGGGGCCCAAAACAAGAAATAGTACTGAGATATGAATGTTATGGTGAAATGTCACTGAGTCACAAGTGTGAAAAGCAAACCACAGATAACGAAGCAGCAAGTATAAATTTTTCAATTGTGAAAACAACTGAAGGGAAAATGAGGTGCATGAATGGAATGGCACTTTAAATTAAGAAATGGCCTGAAGGAGATATTAAGGCGCATGTCCATGGGAACTGTATGAGATCCCTCAAATCTATAATTGACATAATTGGGGATATGAAGTGTAGTTTTCAAGCAGAGGTGGAAGGTTAGGTTTGAGTGAAGCATAGGTCACTTTCCCAGCAAAAGAATCACCCTCTAATGTTTCCAAACAGGACACTGTTTACACCTACAAGCAGCTCATATTCATGGGGACTTGTTGCCAAAGGATCCTCCACTCTCCACTTGGCTTATCACTTATTGCTAGCTAGCTACCTAGCTTGTTCACCCTTGAAAATAGCTTTATTTTGTTTGTTTTGGACGAAGGGAATAGTTTTAGATTCAGTTCAACAAAATTAGCTTATAAATTAGTTGAGAGCTTATAAGTTAATTTTTAATTTATAACTAATAATTAATAGTTTATAAGTTAATTTATTAAATTAAAAGTATTCGATAAAAATAATTATTAAAGTATATTTATAGATAAAAAATTTATTAAAAATATATATTTACATATTTTATTATATTTTATATATGAATAATATATTTTCACATATATAATATTTATATATTTTATTATATTTTATTGTATTTATATATATTATATATATTTGTATATTTTTTATTATATATATATATATAATATTATATATGTATAATATATTATTTATAAATATAAATATAATAAAATATGAGTAAATAGGATATAATAAAGTAAGGGACATAATAGGATTTTAAAAAAAATAAGAAGGATAAAATAGAAACAAAAAATTATAAGTTATAAGTTACTCAAAGTAACTTATTAGAATAAACTATAAACTACTAAAATAAGTTTGTTTACCGAATACTTTTAAAGAGTTTATAAACTAGTCAAATAAACTATAAGTTATCTTGCCGAGCACAACCTTAATATTATTGAAAAATGGCTAAAAAAATCATGAGTTTGGACTTTGGATGATAGTTTTATGCACACAGTCTGAACTATGTGAAATTATGGAAATTATGATTGAGGCATGTAATGTTTGATTAATTGATTGTGAAAACTTCTCTTTTAATATATTTTATGTTAACGCAAGTAATTTTCTACATGATACAATATTGTGATAATTAATCTTATGAGTAAATCACACTTATTTTTCTTAAAGTTTGATTATATTACATTTGATATCCCACATATTCAAAAAATCACGTTTGACTTTACTTCAATTTATATATATATATATATATATATTATCATTAAAGTTAGCTTCTTCCTTAATATGCATTCTTCCCAAAAAAAAAATGACTTAACTATTTTTATTGATATATTAAGAACAAAATTACTTTCTCATGTTAAAGTCTAATATCAATTTAATTGTCTTTATTGTTATATTCAAAGTAATATTATAGTTTTATGTTATGCAAAAAGTTAATTTCTCAAACCAAAAAGTAAATTAAATTAGAGCTGTTAAAACAACACAAGTTGGCTTAGTCCCAATCTTAACTCTTTTTAGCCTTAATATTATTAGGTCTTCCCACTCTGAAAGATGCGAGGGAGATGGTGGCCAAGCTAGGCTTTCTCTCTTAGAGAGAAGGGACGGCAGCTAGGGTTTTCCTCCTCATATAGAAAATTTGGAGAGAGTGGATTAATTTTTATCATCAAAGGGAAGTGAGAGTGATTGATATAAACACATTGTGAGAAGGGAAGACTTTTTTTTAAGAAAAAAAAAACTTAATGATAGTGACAGATATTGGATTTGTCACTAAATTCATAAATTATTTAAATTTAATGACAGATTTAACAACCCTTACTAAAGTTAGTCACAAATTTTTATTTTTCTAATAGTATTTTAAATATGAGTTAGAATTTGTTCAATCCACTCTTATATTTTTTTTTAAGGGCTAAAATAGACTGACTTGTAAGGTTTAACTCATTTTAACAGTTCCAAAATAAGTGTAAGATTTCTGCAATATATCAAAATGTCATAGAGACAAATGTTTTTTTTTTGAAATAATGGTGATATGAAGGCAAAACCTTGGGGATTAAGTTTCATCATGGAATTGTAATTTTATTTTTAATATGATAACAAACATAATTATATAGTTTTATTTTAAAAGGGATGTATATTGTACAAAAAGTTAACTTCTTTAATAAAATGAAGAGGAGGCTTTGCAATATGTATAAGATATTTTGAGTCAGATATACAAAACCTTGGGGATTAAGTTTCAACATGGAATTGTAATTTTATTTTTAATATGATAACAAACATAATTATATAGTTTTATTTTAAAAGGGATGTATATTGTACAAAAAGTTAACTTCTTTAATAAAATTAAGAGGAGGCTTTGCAATATGTATAAGATATTTTGAGTCAGATATAATTTTTAAAATATTAAATATGATTTCAATATCGTAGTTTATTTTTTAATTTTGATGAATTCAATATATTAAATGTTGATGATTGAAAGATACATCTTTCTCTTTTTGTGTGTAGTTGCGTGATCTTCTTATAAAAGTTCAAACATCAAGTCAGGAAGCTAATGAAAACAATAATGTGTGCTAACTACATGACTGAAACATTAAAAAAAAAAAGTGCCAAAGCATTGGTGTTTCCAACAAAATTAAGATGTTTACTAGTTAATCATAATTAAATATTGGCAAAAGCACATGGCCAAAAACAAAATTATAAAAGTACTATTTATACAGGATAAAATGTCAAATCAATATTTATATATTTAAAAGATGTTAGGTTCAAAAATATAATTAAAAGTAATTAAAAACATATAAATTATAATTAATATAAAATAAAGTTTTGGATTATATCAAAGATATAAATAGTAGTTTTGCCTTAAATATTTAACAAATTTTAATTATTGGTCAAGTAACTTTTTATGTTAGCATTTTTATTAACCAACGTTAAGACATTGTTGACAATTATTTTCTGAAATAATACTTAAATAGCAATTTTCTTATTCATATATTTGCTTCCAATTTCTAAATTTTATTTCCTTGAAATTGCTAGCAGGAGAGGTCTGGGTGAGACTATTTTCTTTCTCCCGTTCTCGTACAACAAGAGAAATATTTTCCATTTCCGTGGGATCTATGAAAACTTACTGAGATTCTTAAAATGTTAACAAATATTATAAAAACCGAATAAAACTTAATAAGATTAGGGGAAAATGATAAATATATTAATGAAAATAATAATAAAATATTAACTAAATAATATTATAATTCAAATTGTTGTAGAAACGTATTTAATAAATTTTTTACCAACAAAGTATCTTTGTGGCAGTGATAAAATTTTCCTCAGACAATACAACGATGTAATAAAGTTTTAAAATTCTTATTGAGCCAAAAACTGAGGAAAAAAATTGGAACTTTTGATTAAAAAATTCTAATATCGTTCATGATTTTGTATATTTTAATTTTTTTAAATTGACGTAAATAAGAAAAAAATCATTCGAAAGAGGCCCTTTAAATTGATAAAGGCATATATAAATCTAAAGGATATTGATGTTATTTAATAGGAACAAGACGTTATGGGGCAGGAACATAGACATTATCCAAAGACCAAAAATGATTTGGGAAGTTTGTCTCCTTTTCTCATTCCCACATAGATAATCGTCACTGAGATTCCCAATATAGAGACTCTCTGTCATCTCTAATTACTTTCAGTTGATTTACCAAACCTAATAAAAGCATAAATGTTGAATTTCGTTGTTTAATTAACACTTCTCAATCTTGTTTAAAAATTGCAAAAGCTTTTTTTTTCTTTTCTCTGCATTATTGTATACCGCAAGAAACATACCTAAAATTTAAAGCCTCACAGGCCCAAGAACATACTCCAGATTATGGCTGTATGTGGTTAACAAAATAATTAGTTAACTTATAGTTTATTTAATCATTCTTATAAGTTTGTTAGAATTTAAAAGCGTTTGATAAATAAATTTATTTCAGTACTTTATAATTTATTTTTAAAACTCTACTTTGAATATATTATAATTTTTATAATTTTTTCATTTTATTTGTATCATTTTATTAAAATATTTATTATATTTTTATTGTCATATTCATTATATTTTTATTTTTGAATGTTTGTCCTTTTTTTGTATTTATATATATTTTATTATATATAATAAAATATAATATATTTATATATATAATAATTAATTATATATATATATATAATAATTTAAATTAATTTTATTAAAAATAAAAAAATAATATATTTATTTATATTATTTTAAAATTATAAAATATATATTATTTTATGTCTTTTCTTATATTTTTTGATTAATTTAATAATTATTTTTATTAAACACTTATCAATAAATTAACTTTAATAGTTATCAACTTTCAACAAATTTATCAACTACTTTTATCAAATTAACGGGATCATCGGACCATATGAAAGAGATTCCTAATTGAACAGATTGACATGCTTAAGATCATTACTACCAAGTAAAAGCAAAACACAAAAGCAGGAGAAAAGCAGGAGAGAGATATTTTGCAGGCAACCAAACACAGTGAAGACATGAATTAATACTATAGAATCAAATCAGTTGGAAAAAAGAGAGTCTGTGTAATGCCCCAAGGCCTGTCCTCCTCCTCGTCCTCTCAAATTCCCGTGCCGTGATTCAGAACAGAAGAGAAGAATCAAAGAAGGAAGTGATGCAAAAATAGGAAAGAGAGAGAAATGGAAAGAGGTGTTGGACTTGTTTGGTGCTTGCTGTGCTGGTGCGGGTAGCCAAAACGACGTCACCTTAAGATACCCATACGCTTTTGCAACGTCGCAATCTCACGTAACTGGAGACACTGTCCAAAAAGCCTTTGCATTAAATGATCCCAGCAGCTTCTGCTCGTCTCATTTAATGCCCCTCTTCCCTCACCCCTCACCCCTCCCCACTCCCACTCCCACTCCCATCATCCGCGCGTCTTCCACCACCCATGTTTAAACTATGGCATGAGTTATTTCGATAGTCTTATTTTTTAAAATAATATTTTAATAAATTTTAAAATATTAATATTTTTTAAAATTAAAAGATTACAAAAAAACATATTTTTTAAAATTTATTTAAAAAATATATTTTTTATTTTTTATAATTATAAAATGAATAAATATTATTTAAAAAAATTTAGATCACCAAATCAGCTCATCATGACGCTAGTACATCATCATCATCGTCTGTGCTGGTGCTTCTGATGGCAAACAAGAGATCGAGAATGGAGAGGTTGCCGGAGCTCCGACAGACAACTCAATAGTTGACAGAGGAGGAGATGGAGGCGGAGGTTTGTTCACTTTCCTCCTCCTCCTCCTCCTTCTTCTTATCCTTCCTCTATGTGGCTTTTGTCTCTGTTTCTTCAGATCCATTATCGGAATATCCTCAAAACTTCATCGATGTAGTCTCCTTTGTTCCAGATTAAATCCGCCATGTCCACACCACACACACCCCTCAATTTCTCGGCTTAGACCAAAGCTCCGGGTTGTGGTGGAACTCCGATTACGAAGATGACATCATTATCGGAGTTCTTGACACCAGAATTTGATGAGAGGAGAAAATTGTCCATTTGACGGTTTCAGCCAAGGACAAACTTGTCCTCAATGCACCAGGAAACCATTCGCCAGCCAGAAAGCAGTGCTTTTCCATCCGTTGTTCAATGGAATTGGTCGTACGATTAATGAAGAGGATGGAAAATCGATTTTGACTCAATGGAATGCTGCCTCCCCATTTTCTTGCACACCAAACGCAAGTTTGTGAGAATATTTTTTATTTTTATTTTTATTTTTAGTTTTTATGTTTTAAAATATATTTTTTGAAATAATAAAAATATATTTTTAGTGTTTTTAAAATTTAACATATTTTAAAAAAATATTTTTTATTATAAATTTATTTTTTATTTTTGATGAAAATGAAGACAAAAAAATCTAAACCAAATTCATTTATTTATTTTTATTATTAAATCATCATATTTTGTGTTGTCAAATTATTATTTTAATTGAGAAAAAAAATGAAATTAAATTATTATTTTTATATTTAAAAATTAGATTCTGATCATTATAATTTTTTTGACAAAAAAAATTAATAATTTATCTTAATTATTATTATTTCACAAAAGGCATTAAAAGCAACGACTGAAAAGAGGAATTCTTCTACCATCTGGGGGATGTACAATGGACGGCGAGGATGCGTCCGTATGCGGGCTGTGTACGGATAAGATGTTAGCCGCACATGTCCTTCGCACTAAATAATTGCTTATGAAAATAAATTGGGTAAATAATTAAATAGAATTTTAACACTAAATTGATATTTTAATTACAAAACAGTTCTAAATTATAAACAAGTATTTTTCTTATCTTAACGTTTATCTTCAAGATTTAATTTTGTCCTTAACGTTTGTTGATAAAAAATATTAATATGAATTTTTCATGACACGTTTACCATGAATTAAGTCATATTAATTGATTTTAATTTAATTTTGTTCTAAATATTTTATTATATTTCAATCTTGTCTAAATTAATTTTTTTATTTTTTTATTTTAAATTAATATTTAAATATTTGATGTGTTATATAAAAAAATTTACATATATATTTTTTATTAATTTTATTAATAATATTAACTCTAAAATAAAATTTAAAAAAAAGATATGTGTCGCGAACTTAAAATTTAAAATAAATGTTAAAGATAAAAAAAATATTTTTGTATAAATTATAACTAGAAGTCAAGAAAGAGCAAATGACAGAACAAGAAGTATGCATAAAAGAAAAAAGAAAGAGAAAATAAATAAGAATAAGAATTGAATATTTTTAAAAAATATTTGACTTTTTTAAAAAGAGGAAAAAGTTTAGTTCTTGCGGGGAGAGTAATTTGGATAATTTTTTATTCTCTCTCCTCTCAAACCCTATCAAACATGTCATGAGTCATTTTCACGTTTAAATTCAGATAAAAGTATTTCTTGGATTTAGAGACTTTAAGCTCAAAAAATGAAGCTGGAAAAAATTATTGCGCTTATATAAGATTGAAATAATTAAATTATGTTGTAGTGTCATATATATTATTATAATTAAGTATTTTTAGAAAAAATTAAAAATTTAATTACATAATATAAAAATGATAATAGTTCATGCGCTATAATACTAAAGTTGAAGTCATGAATGCCACATCAACTCATTTAAATTCACTTTTCTTTTTATTTTCGTCTATCTAAATATTGAACAAATTCCGCACAACAGTGACTTACATAAGAGTGCATGAATAGAATATACACCAAAGAATTATATTTGGAAACCTAGACCAAATTAAAAGAAAGAAAGAGACATTAATGATAGTTTAGTGATGAGAAATGTGAGTGATCTAACAATAAAAACTTTTGTTCCATCCTGTATGAATAAAGGAAACAAACAAATAAATACATAAGAAGACAAACTAAATAATTATATCTTCAATAGTAGCTAAAATGCAGCTATCAAACACTGGAAAAGAGTCGTGAACAACTAGGATAAATCGATAATTTCACGACAATATGGTCCAATAGAGATAATTGCATTGAAAGAATGCCACATCAGTGACTATAAAGATCCATTAGATCCATTTAGTTTACATTACAGAACAAAAATAGTAAGCAAACGAAGAATGAAAAGAAAATGAGAATAAAAAAAATAATTATTTGATTTGCAATGAAAAAATAAATAATAAATAGAAAATAAATATTTTAATGTATATTTTTTGATATAATTTTATTAAATTATCCCTATTTATATCTTTTATTTACAAAATAAAAAATAAAAAGCTTCTCATCACTGCTCTCTCTCTCTCTTACACACATACACAACCAAAATCTACAAGGCTTAGCTATCAGGAGTTCGACGATAAAAAAATCGACAAGAACACCAAATGACAGAAGTCAAGAAGATCAGAGAGTGCGAGATATCTCGGTGAGTTGCTTGCCGACGACAAGCAAGCGAGTCGGTGACCAACTGCTAGGAAGCAAACAACGACAAATTATATACCAGTTAGATAGAGACAGACGATTGAGGGTATTATTGTACTTTTCAATGATTTTCCAGAAGAGAAAATTTTCAATCACTTAATAGAGAGAAAAATGATGAGAAAAACAACACATTTTTTTTTCTACAACTAAAAATCTCCTTTCCATCAAGCTTTCCAAACCAAACACAACGAAAAACACTACATATGAAAATTTCATTCTCCATTCTATCCAACCTTCCCAATCAAACGTGCCCCAACTATTCTCACTGTTATCATGATATTGTCACCGTTTCTTTTTTAATTTAACCTGTTTTCTTTTCACAAACGATCAATCTAACCATTAAAAAAAATAAAAGATCTCTAAAATACCTTTTTTTTAAATTTTTTTTACAATCAGTTTTTGTAGTAGTGGAGCAAACATGGGATCGACCCGAGTCAATACCCGAACCAGCACCCTTGCTTTGTGTTAAGGACCTTGGCCTGATTACAACCTTTGGGATCCTTATCACCACGCAAGGAAGTATCACTCATTTCTGCGCGGTTCGTTCTTGACTCAACACCCCCAATCCTCCCTTGCTCGCGTCTTTCACACGCGCTGCCTATTACATGTTTCAAACTACAACGTCAATTTTTAAACACTAAAGTAATTTTTTTTTTTTAAGAAAAAAACTCAGATCATAGGTCCGGTGAGTCAGCTTTCACAATGAAGTGCAGCCTTTATCTTCTGAACCGTGCACGAAATGAGATTGTTCACCGTCTCCACCGACTCCACCGTCAGCTTCGCCGTCGGGAGACTATTCACGAGAATCTGAAACGCCACAGTAAGAAGCGATCCACTAACCCTTCCGCCAGTGCCGTTGCTCACCGACGTTTGAGACCCACGCGACCCAGGCCCATCTGGCACAATCGAAAACCCCGACGGAAGTAAAGCCACGTAAGCTGAATCGCCACCGTTCATCACCAAGTGCATGGCTGGGATATCCACTGGCGCGTACACTACAAGCGACCCCGCTGCGTCTATGCAAGTCTCTTGCAATATCAGCATGCTACTCTGGTTCGCATTCATAGCCTGCAGAGAAAAAAATAAATACAAAAAATAAATTAGAAATAAGGTTAGTCAAACACCCGGTCCCACCTTTTCTTTTTTTATTTCAAAATAATAATGTCAGACCTAAGAAAACCCAGAAGAAAGGCGACAACCGTCCTATCTATTATGACTTCTTAGTAAGAGTCTTTTTTTTTTTTTTTACTACTGAAACAAAAAATGCCTTATTTCTCTCTCCCACAAAATTGTCCACAGATACTTCCAGATTCCCAGGCTTGTCCCTTTCTTATCATTTCACCTTTTTGACCAAACTACACGACAAGAAGCCTCTTTGCCCTAACTTCGCTTACCGGGCACTTTCGTCATTTGAAAAAATAAACCCCTAAAGAGAGAAAGGGGTTCATGTTTAGTTCATCTTACGCTGGCTCGGAGGAGGGAGACGCAATTGCCGTGGTCTTGACCCTTAGCGATATGGGCCATCTCCTGCATGGGCCCACCATTCGAGAGTATGTCCCACTCGCTTCGGAGACGTTCGTTGCGGAGGAAATCGAACAATCGCTGCGGCGACACCGGCAGCCACACCGACGTGGCGGCGCTCAGCACGATCCCCGGCGGCTCGCCGGGATCGTCAACGCTCTTCCGTGTCATCACGCGGACGTCCTCGTCCACGTTGCCAGCATTCAGCTTGTTCCACTTATGCACAGTGGAGGCACAGACGCCAGCACAGAAATTGTTGGTCATGCGCTGCGCCAGCTTTAGCATGCTCCGCCGTCCGCCGGCGGTGATCGCTGCTACACCAGAACCAAATCAACTTCAGTTATCACGTTAATAAGGATGCATATGAAAGAGATTAACAATGGGGACGGCTAGCAGGAGATACCAGAATGATCACGTGAAGTAACCGAAGAAGACATTAAGATGGCAAGGCCTTCGCATTGGCGTTGGAGGGTGGCGACCCAGCGTTGCGCGCCAAATCCCATGCCTGAGCTCAACAAGGGCCTGTATAGCTGATGAACTTGGCTTTCATCGTATTCTGCATGTTCCACCCATGTCACCTGTCAATCCATGCCAACATTAACTCATCAAGATTATCAAATCTTCACATTCACCAACACTGCAAAACTTATCTATATATACCCCAAGGTCTCTCTCAATCCCATTGTGTAACGCTACTCCAAAGATAGACATTGATGTAAAAGATATGAAGTGTGTTTGAATAATTTAAAGCAGTGTTATTTTCTAGTCAAGTGTTTGACTGTCAATTTAAGCATAGTGACAACAAAAAATTTCCAATCTACAAAATAACATTATTTTATGATTAAATAGCGTCGATATTAATATGATACTAACTAAATTATTACTTTATATTCGAAAATTCTAACCTGATAAAACATTAGATCATTAAAAATAATAAAATAATATAAAATCCCATATCAAAATAAGCTTTTTATCATTCATAGACTACTGAAAATGGGGAAAAGGGGGCACTCGGTGAAACTAGATTTGTTTAAGCCGTCATTTGGGGTTAAAGGACGATATAGAAAAAAATCTGATATTGAAAAACGCTGAAGATTAGGCAGGATGATATATAGAGAAGGTATCTGTGGAGAGAGTACATAAAATACTGCTACTAGAAAAAGTCAAGGCAGGATTTAGAGGAGCAAGGAGCACCGTGAAGAGGGGAACATCGAGATTTGCTATGGCAGTGTGGGGTAACTCATCCCAGATACTCATGTCAGAAACAAACAAAACTAGACAGTCTTGGGTTTTGACTATGATAAGAGTCTCTATAATATTGAATATTATATCTATGACACACCATGAATCATAGGGCTGGAACCAGGTAACATAGAGTCCAATGAATTGAATAATCCTTTGGAGGGGGAATTCCGAGATAGCATCAAACATTGGAATAGAAACATCATATGTATTGTTTATTGAGTCCGGAGGTAGTCGTGGAAGATTACTACGCAGTTTACTTACAAAAATGGGATATTTAATAAGTGTTTTTGAAGGTACAGAAATTTAAGTAATAGAGACTTCTAGGGATAAAATAATGGATTAGCCTCGATTTTGTGCCACATGGGGTGTCATGGGATCAAAATCAATTGTTGAAAATATGAAGTTTGGGTTCCAACTGAGACAAGGAGAATCATCCTATCTCAGGAGCAGATTCTTTGGGAGACTTTTAAAATATCTCAAATTGGGAATTATCACTGACAGAGTGAATATGTAAGTGAGTAGTCACTAGAAAAGCCAAGTCACTTCAAACCACGAGCTCCTCCTTCAATGGCTTGGAAAAGCAAAAAACCCCAAGATTTTTTTTTTGCCTCACTTATATATATCCTCAACACATCTCTTCTCATTTTTGTAGTTTTTCCTTGAATAAGGATTATCAAAAGTCCGAAATATTAGATTTATTTAGTCTTAATTTCTAAAATCAGACATACAATCTACATCTTTAAAAATAAGTCATTCGCACTGCAGTAATATTAGCATTCTTAGATCACTTTATAAACAGTATTTAACTTAGTAATTCTTGAACAATAAAACCAAATGGGCATGTAATAATTTAAACACATTATTGTTAGTTTACCAAAGAGGAGAGGAAAACAGCCACTCAGGAAAACGTAATAAAAAGGTACTGCTATCAAAGCAAGTGAGGACGATCAAACAAAGTACAGGTACGGTTAAGTCCCGTGGTTAAAAATTAAAACAATACTATCTACGACACAATGTGGGTCATTTTTACTGTCTTCAAAAGATTGGGTAACCAACCAAGAAAATGTATGTAGAGCATAAAAACACTGGAACTTCATGATAACCAATAAAAAAATAATGGATTAGATAATTAATTAGTTTATTACCTTGGAGTAACCATTAGGCATGTCTTGCACCACGCAGCCAGAAGGGAGCCTCCTACAGTTCACACCAGAAGCCTCTCGAATAGTATCAATGGAAACGTCCACCACTGCCCACACCCCATCTGCGTGCTGCTTACAGAACCGCAGGAAATTCACCTCTCGAACCGGAACCAACGGCGAAAGCACTTGCAGTTCAGCATGCACCTTTGGCACCATACATAAACAATTAATTTTAATGATATTTTAATTTTATAAACAACCAACTTTTTCGAGTTTTGAAGTTTCAACTCACTAGTTGAAGTGCACCGTTTCTGGTTCCATTTATCCCACAGGATATCACTTCTGTGGTGGAGGCTCTTGCTATCATACAAGGAAACATCTCAGACCAACGATTCTGTGGGAATATAGAGCAATCCAGTTTGAGTAAAATTAATGTAAAAACCCGAAACTGGTTAAGAAAAGTGAATGTAGGATTGAATAGCTCAATTATATTACCGAGTCCATGAGAGTTTCAACAAGGGCCAAGCTGTTTATGATGACCATCCCAGTCTCCCTAGAAGCCTCAGAGACAAAGCCGCTGGGTTTCACGCCAATGCAAGGAGTAAAAGTTCTGAGGTACTCCTCATGGTTGATGATATCTCTTCCCCCTTCTAAGCTCCTCATCCAAAGAGGCTCATCACTCTGAGCCATCTTCACCAATTCATCCATGGCAGCCAAAGCAAGCTCTAGAAACATAGACCTCTCCATCGATCTATCCAGGCCTCCCACTGCCGCCCCGGTTCGTCTGGCCGGAGGAGGGGGAGATTGAGGAGTCACCATGCCTAAAGGGCCAGAGATCCCCACACCCAAATCAGGACCCAACGGTAACGTTGCAGGCACACTGCTGATTCCTCCATAGCCATTGGTCCCTACTCCGAGCTCTAAACTTGAGTTAGCCAATGGAGGAGCCATTGAGTTAGCAAATGAGGAAATGGGCCGGCCCAGAAACTTGCCTGCCAGCGCGCAAACCCGGTCTAGCTCATCCTTCAAGCGGGCGTTCTCGATCCGGAGATGCTGCTCCTCCAGTGAAATTTCTCCGAGTATAGCTGGTCCTCCACAGTTGGAGCAAATGGGGTTCCTCATGGCGTCTCTAAAGGACATGTTCTCCGCCCTAAGCTTGTCGTTCTCTTGCCTAAGCAGCGTGTTCTCATGGCGTTCCAATTGGGTCTGATACAAAATAGACAAGTTTCATCATCCATCATCCTTCAAAAGAGAAGAGGCAAGAAAGTCCATATGAAAATGACTCGAAAAGAAAAATTAAGATACCTTCATCTGAGTTCTTCGATTTTGGAACCAGAATTTCACTTGCCTAGTTTCCAAACAAAGCCTTTTGCTCAGTTCCAATCTCTGTTTCTCATCCGGGTGAGGACACTCCTTGAACAAACTAAACCAAAAATAAAACCAAGCAAAGCTATCATCAATTCCAACGCTGAAATTTGATTATAGAGACAAATTAAACAAAGAAAAAGAAATAATACGATTCGAGCTCTTGTATTTGTTGAGGAGTGTGTCGGTGATAGCGCTTCTTCCTGGGAGGGAGGTCGGAGCCGTCTTGATCGTCGCCGGAAGCACCTTCCATGTTGTCGCTGCCAGATCTGCTTTCGTGCTCCTCTTCTCTACTTCTTCTCCCGTTAACATTTGGTTCATAATTTTCAGGCATTCTATTCCTATCCCTTTGCCCATCTATATCCGTTTGCTGTAAACAAAATAAATAAGTATTGAAATTAGACACAGAAGATTTAGCATAAAAAGAGAAAAGAGAAGAAGAATGGAAGATCTGACTCACAAGGGCAAGAGAAAGGGCAGGAGAGTTGAACATGGTTTTGGGGAAAGTGGAAGTCAGGAGGCGAGGCTGTGAGATTGCACCAGAGGGCATTCTAGAAGATTCGTCGATGGCGGTGGTGATACCGTTATTGCTGTACTCAGGAATATCTGGAACACCCTCAAAACTCATCAAAGAAAAAACTTCTCTTCTATTCTTCGTCTCTGCAATATTTCAAAGCTCACACAACCCAACACACTATCTCTCTTTTTCTTCTTCTTCAGCAATTTATGAACAGATTCAGAAGTGAGCAGTAAGTAGTCTGCCTTATTGGAAGATTTGCTTCATAAAATATCAGTCCCCAGAATTCTTTTGAACCGAAAGATGAACTGGGTCTCTCAGAAGCAACCTTATATAGTTGAGAGAGGACTAACAAATACGAACCTTCAAAAAATAATAGGAGACAGAGAGATAGAGGAGACAAAACGATAAAGCCCCAATGTCTCTCCTTTCTCTCTCTCTGTAGAAAAAATTGCTGTCTATTTTTTTTTTCTTTGCCTCTATTATTCGGGCTTCTGAGAGATAGAAAGGAAATTTCAAAAAAAGAAAAAACTTTATTACTGTTTGGCTCTTCCTTCTCTAACCTCTCGAGGCTCTATGAGAATAGCAGTTTCTCATGCTCAGAATCAGTTCGGCGATGGTATAGAGTATAGACATACTGAGCAGAGATTGGAATGAAAGAGTCTGATATGAACCCTAGTCCTTAGGATGCGTCATCTTTCTCTCTCTGCATGCTTGACCATGGTAAGGTTTCAAAAGGGATAATAAAAATACTGTTACAGAAAAAATGTTAGAAAATGAAACGTTCATAGATTTGCGGAGAGAGGAGAGAGGAGAGAGAAGAGAGAGTGAGAAAAAAAAGGGGATGATAAAATGTAATATGTGGAGTCTTCGACACCTTGCAAATGCAAACATCCAAAAAGGATGGTTGACTCTTGCAATCTCGTCCCTCTAACACACTCACACATGACACACATTCTCTCTCTCTCTCTCTCTCTCTCTCTCTTCTTCGTCTCCTTCTTCCCTCTATTCCTGTGTTAAAGGCCTGTGAATGACTCTGCGATCTGAAAATTGGCGCAAAGTGCCTTTTTGAATACTCAACTTTTTTGGGGGAAGATTCAGATGTAAGAAAATGAAGTTACAATGATAGGGCTTCAGATCCATGGAGGCCCTTTCTCACCAATGCCTATTGTGCATCCTTGCGATTCTCCCAAATCAACACTCTAATCAGCTATTATCCACTCATGCGGCAATAAATCATTATCTAAATTCATCTTTTTTATTTTTATAATTTCTTTATTTCTTTGATGCTTTGTGAGTACTTTACTATTGACTTTTTTTTTTGGGTGGGGTAGGGGACAGGTCACAAGAGACATTACCACTGATTGAGACTGACGATATTTGCTTTAACTTGTTACATTGAAGACTTAAATTTGTTTATGATAGTTTTTTTTATAAAATATATAATTATATAGTGTTGTTTAATTTAAAATAATATTTCTGAATTATTATTTATTAAAACAATAGACATAATTTATGAACAATTTTAGTGTATACATATGTGCATTAATTTTTTATAAAAATATTACTTGCGAATATTTGTTTATAATTTAGCAACACAATAAATCTTTTAAATTTTTCTTTACATGTTATATTTCTTATAAGTGAATTAGATTTTCACTCCTCTGAGATATATTTTTAAATTTACTCCTCAAATATTAGACTTCCTATTTTTATTTTCTAAAAATAATTTCCAAATTAACATGCTTAACACAAGAACTATTTTTAAAAATAGTTAAATAATTCAAATGAAACGCTTAACATGATGAAGAATTTAATTAAAATAATTTATATTTTTTGAGGAACACTCTATTTTTGTTTGAGAAATTAACAGTAAAATCTTATCTAAAAAATGAAGTATATAAAATTTGTAAATAATAAGAAGGAAAGCTTATGGCTGTGTTCAGTAAGATGACTTATATCTTATTTGATTAGCTTATAAATTCGTTAAAAATATTCGGTAAATAAATTTATTTTAATAGCTTATAGCTTATTCTAATAAGATACTTTGAATAGTTTATAATTTATAATTTTTGGTTCTTATTTTGCCTTTATTATTTTTCTAAAATACTCATTATGCCTCTTACTTTATTATATCATATTTACTTATATTTAATTATATTTATATTTATATATAATATATTATACATATATAATATTATATAATATTATATATGTATAATATATTATATATAAATATAAATATAAATATAATTAAATATGTAAATATAATTTACTATATATAATAAAATAAAATAAAATATATATATATAAATATATTGTATATGTGAAAATATATCATTCATATATAAAATATACTAAAATATATAAATATATATTTTTAATGAATTTTATATCTATAATAATTTAAATTAATTTAATTAAAAACAAAAATGATATATTTATTTATATTACTTTGAAATTAAAAAATACATGCTCTTTTATGTTATTTTGCACTTTTTAGTTATTTCAACACCTACTTTTGCTGAACATTTCTAATTCAATGAACTAGGTTATAAGTTATCAGCTATAAGTCATAAGCTAAAAATTAGCTTATAATCTATCGGCTAGCTTATAAACTAATTTTACCGAATAGAGCTCAATATCTTTAAGTGTAGGTAGTAGAAGAGAGATGAGATAAGAACAACACCTATATTAGAATAGAATCATGCCCAGTACATTAGAATCTTGTTCCATTAGAACCATTAATTTTAAAAATTAATGCCCCAATTTCACTTGTTTGTTTTTCTATCTTTTCTTCTTTATTTTTAAAATCTTAGCTTTTTTGGACCATTGTTTTAGGGCTTGTTTGGAAGAGCTTATTTTGAGCTTATCTGACTTATCTTATGGTATAAGCACTTATACACGCGTTTAGAAGAGCTTATAGAAATAGTTTATGGCATGTTAATAAGTTGTTTTCAGCTTATTTTCATAAGTTATTCTGAATAGCTTATGAAAATAAACTGAAAATAGCTTATATAAAATTTGCCTTTATAAACTCTTATTTTATAAAAATAACTTATATATAAGCACTTATATAATAAAGCGCTTATTCTATAAGTACTTAAATAAGCTGTTTACCCAAACAGGGACCCTCCTTTTCCTTTTAGAAACATGACAGGATCCTAACTTATATGGGAACAAGATTTTGTCCCAGAATAGAACCTCTAAATCCTAAACCTTTAGACACTTGTCCATTTTTTTTTTTTAAAAAATCACTGAAGCCAAAACTCTTGAATACTTGTAATGGGTAAATTAACAATTTAATCTATGAATTTGGCTCCATTTAGCTTTGCTCCTTTTTTTTTTAACGTTCCACAATTCAATTTCAACACATGCCCCTTCTCTTTTTTTTTTTGGTGAAAGTGGAAATTATATTAAAGATACTCTAATGTCCAAATTACTCTAGATAAGAGTAATAGTATAGAACATTCAAGAAAACAAGAGCAAAGAGCACTAGTATAGACATGACATTCTAGCATTTTAAGAGGTCTATTACATAAGCATTATAAACAGAGGGTGGAGCAGTATAATAAATTCTGAGTGGAAGGTAATTTTTTCTTGCTTCCATAGCCAAGAGATCAACATAGTTGTTTTGCCTCCTTGAAATCTTTGATATATTGCATCTTCAAAGGTAGAGAGTAGGAGCCTGCAATTTGAGATTAAGATAGCAAGAGAGTGAAAATCATTTAGATTGCGGGTTAGGAGAGTGTATAATTCATGGCAATCAACCTCAATTTATATTTTCTTGATATTGATGGAATGTGAAATCTTTAATCCTATTTGTAATGACCAAGTTTCTTTCATCTTAGTTGTTCCCATTCTTATGAATTTAGCAAATCCTAGAACTCATTATCCTTGGTGAGACCTTATTACTCCTCCTGCTGCCAGAAGTTTTCTCTTGGCTAATCCATTGACATTTAACTTATACCAACCTATTGGAGGTTTAACCCATGCCAAAGTGGTATTTTGAGAACCATAACTTAATGAAAGGTCTTTTCAGTATTGCAGGTTGGGTAGGAGAACCAGAACTTAGCAGCCTTAAACATAATCATGTCTTCGACTTTTGAATTAAAGGGAAATTGTTTTCAAAGATTTTTTTTTCTAGCTAGCTAAATGGTTTTTATGGTGTAGATAAATATAGTCTGCTAAGGAATTTGGGAAATTTTTTTTTTGTGGGTTATATTTCCATTTGTGACCAGCCAATCATTGTAATGTGAGTGGAAGAAATCTTGTGAAAGGTGGAGGGATTCCCAAATTTTTTCCACATGGATACAGTTTCAGGGCATGCTAATAAGTTTCAAGTTTTAAGAGGCAAAGGGGGCAAAGATCATGGTTGACTCTTGATTTTCTATTGAGAATTTTGTTGTTAGGAACGCCTCTTGTATTAGCTTGCCAAAGAAAGAATTTCTCACATGGATGGATGGAGATTTTCTAGATCCAGGACATATAAGTTGAGTCTTTGAGTTTACGTGTGTTGGGGGGCATTTGATTCATTCAAGACAAAAGAGATAGGATGATTTTGAAATGAATATACAATTTCTTGTCAGGTTCCATTTTTTTTTTAAATCTTGAGGGAGATTTAGTGCTTCGGTGATTGGTTGTGCAAAAATGTCTAAAAGTATATGATTAGGGATTTAAAAGGGAATGTCCTCTGTGTTCCAGTATATGTGATTTGTATATCTCTTCATGATTAAATTAATGATCATACTTTCTTCATTTTAAGGGATAAGGCCATGATATTTTTGCCTAATGGGTTTATCCAGCCAGTTGTCATATCAAAAATTTGTATTTTTACCATCTTCTATTATAAATTTTGTGCATGAATGATATAAGGTGAGAGTTTGTTGTATGCCTCTATAGGTAAAGGATTGGTTTGTTTTTCTCTTGGAAAGGTTGCTTCCATATTTATTGGTGAGAATTTTGGTCCAGGTTTTATCTGTCAAATGGTTAAATCTCTAGATCAAGTTCAATCGATGAACTTTATTTTGATGCTCAGCTTTCCTTATGCCTAAACCTATTATACTCTTTGGTTTTGCTATTTTGTCCCAATTTATTGTATGTACTTTTTTTTTGTATGTGTTGTATGCCCCTAAAAGGAGTCTTTAATCTTTCTATCAATTTTAGTGGGAATACATTTTGGAAGGAGAAAAGCTTTCATTACATGATTGGATAGATTAGAGATGGTGGAGTTTATTAGTTGGGTTCTTCTTACTTTTGACAATAGATTAGCTTTCTAACACTAAAGTTTCATGTTTATTTTGTCTATTATGTAAGTGAAATTAATGTTTTTGTTGGTAGGTTTTAATGGGTCTTCTTTCTAATGTCCAAGGTAAGTGTTTTGGAAGAGGTTGATGGTATTGTTATGCATTGTTTTAGAGAACCATACTTTGCACTTATCAAAGTTTATTTTCATGCCACTTGTTTCACAAAAGTTATTGAGCACTTCATTCATGGCTTAAATGCTTGAAGTGTTTGCTTTATTAAAGAGGAGGATGTCGTCAGCAAAAAAGAGGTGTGAAATTTTTTGTTCCTTGTTTTTGAATTTGTAAGGGTACTATTGCTTATTTTTTATTTTGTTTTGTATAAGATGGTTTAGGTACTCCATCCCTAGTATGAAGATGTAAGGTGAAATTGGATCACACTATTTAATTCCCCTCAAATGTATGAAAGTTTGTGTTTTCCTTCCATTAATGATAGGGGTATGGTGAACATTTTTGAGACAAGACTTGATCAATTTTATGAGTGATGTAGGTAGGTTGAAAAGCTATAACATTTTATCTATGAAATCCCATAAAATAGTATCAAAAGCTTTTTTAATGTCAGTTTTGACTATCATTCATCCTTATTTATTTTTGGAATTTTTTACAGTTCATGGTCTCATGGGCTATGAGGAATAGGTCTGAGGTATGTCTTCTTACAGTGTAAGCTACCTAAAAGGGGAAGATAAGGGAAGTCATGTGTGCCTTTATTTAATTGACTAAAATATTTGTAAAGATCTTATAATGAGTGTTGCAAACACCTAGAAGTCTATAATGTAAAACCATGTGAGCATTGTCAATTTTGGGAATTAAGCATAGAAGGGTTTTCCCCATGCTTTAGGACAACGTGACTAGCAAAAACACTCTAGATGATAGAGATGAGTTGGTTTTTTGTTATTTCCCAACTTTTTTGATAAAAGATTGCATGTAATCCATCTTCTCTAGGTGTTTTTAGAGGGCTTATATTATTTAAGGCCTTCCTAATCTCATTTTCTTCAGCTATCTTTATTAATTGATAGTGGTGTTCATTTCTTAGTTTGGGGATGTTCAAATCAAGGGAGTTGGATAGTTTTGTTGTATGGTTTGTTATATCTATTGAGTATGTATCTTTTGAATTTGTTAAAAAATCTTTTTCAATATCTTCCTGTCTTGTGATCCATGTTTGGTCAAGTTTCTATATTTGTAGAATTTTGTTTTTTCTTCTTTTTTTTGTTGTTGTTGTGTAAAAGAAGGCAATATTTCTGTCACCTAGCGTTAACCATTAGAGTCTTGATTTCATTTGCCAAATGCTCTCCTCATTATCTAGGAGGTGATTTAGGTGTTTTTGAAGTTTCTCTTCTAGCATTAAAAGTCGAGGATCATTGTTATTATCTAGATATCTATGGAGACAACCTAATCTAGCTTTTGTTCTTTTAATCTCCTAAAGGATGTTTCAGAATGTTGTCTTAATCAAATTTATGAGTTCTTTTTATAGTGTAGATGTGTTTTTTTAGAGAATATGACAATGATGAGAATTTATACATGGTAAATGAATTACTTTTGCTTCAGGAAAAGTATTTATCCAGCTAAGGCTGGCATGGGCTCTGTAAATTCTAGTTCTTATATTTTTTTCTGGTTGCTTACAGTTTATCCAGGTATATCTGGGTCCTACAAATCCTAGATCAAGGAGGTTTGCTTTATGCAAAAATCTATTAAAAGTTTCTATTTTTGTCTTATTAGGGGGGTTGCTACCAAATTTTTCCCGAGGTTTTGAAATTTCATTGAAATCTCCTATTCGTAACCATGGGATATTTATGTTTTCAGAGAGGTCAGTAAGTTTTTCCCATATTTTTCCTACTAGTGAATACCGGACTAGCATATATTTCAATAAATAGAAAGTTCTTATATTTTACTTGGATTTTTTTTTGGGTAAATGTCATGAAATGAGTTTGAGATAGGTTCCATAACAATATTGTGTAGGTTCTAGAGAAACCAATTTCTCTTGAGAAACCCATCGCATCCACTTTCGCAAAACTTGTTGATGACCGCGTTGGCTCGATCATCACTTAGTCTTGTTTTAGTGAGGATGACTAGGTTAGGGTTGTGAAAATTTTTCATTTCTTTAAATACTCTTCAAAAGTTAGTGCTTGCAACACCCTTTACATTCTAGCTAATGATGTTCAATAGGTTAAAGAGGTTATAGATGTTATTAGCTATAGGAGATATGGGCTAAAAATAACTTGTTGGAGAGAAGATTTGTTGGTAATCAACACTTCTCGTCCCTAAGTTTATATAGCAGGTGATGCAAGCATCCATTTGTGAGTAATAGGTAGGGTGTAAGGGTGGTTGGCAGTGGTTGGTCTCCCTTCATTTTTATGATTGTTCCTTTGATTTCTATTTCTATGTGAGTTGGGTTTAGGGTATGTTGGAATTCTTTGATCATATTGTTAGCCCTAAGGCTATATGCCATAAGTTTTGATGATAACAAATGTATTTGCATTGTATTTGAAATGTAGCATTGATATATATAAAGGTTAATTATCATATATATGCTACAAGTACTTAAGCATGATTATGTTACTTAATATATATGTTGCATATATTGAATCATGTTATTATCATGAATTGAACTAACCATTGGATTTGCAAGTAAGACATATTTTATAGGTTGGTTCAAAACAAGAAGAGTGAGCATTGGATTGAAGAACAAGGAAAAGAAATATCATGCTTCACTCAAGGAAAACAACATGCAAGGATAAAGCTCCAAGAAATGAAGAATTAGAAGATTTGAAGTCTTGGAAGCTTGGATACATCAAGATAGCAACCACCATGCTCTAAAAACAAAGTATTTGAAGATAACAAGTGACTGGTCGACCACCCTATCCTAACTGGTCGACCAACGAGCTCCAGAAGCAAAGTCTTTGAGCATTGGTCGACCACCCTATGCTGACTGGTCGACTAACAAGCTCCAGAAGCAAAGTCCTTGAGCATTGGTCGACCACCCTATGCTGACTGGTCGAACAATGAGCTCTAGAAGCAAAAATATTTGAGCACTGGTCGACCACCCCATTACACTGATCGACCAACGTGACTGATGAATCACTTCTGGACTATATTGGTCGACCAACATGCCACATTGGTCGACCAACGTGCTACACTGGTCGACCACCGACATCAGAAAATGTGCTGTAACGGCTAGTTTTTGCTGACATCATTATGGAACCACCTTGGATTTGTCTGCAACGGTCTTATTCGTCCTTGGGCTATATATATCGTCCTTGGGGGCTATCAAAATAGAAGAGAGAACACTCCTATTGCTGAACATCATTTGTAAATTTTCTCTTGTGCAGATTATACCCATGTGAGCTTATCAATGTAACATATACTCTGTTTTTAGAGAGTTTCTCTGTAATTGTTGATTTTGATCAACACAAATATTATCTTGAGTTGTATTATCAAGGAGAGTATTCCTTGATAGAGTATTTATTGAGAGAGCTTTCCCTTGGGTTGTAAAGAAGCCAGTTTAGCATAAATTCTCCGGAGGGTTAAGGAGGAGCCCGGATTCATAAATTCTCCGTTGGGTTGTGGAGGAGCCTTGGCTAACGAAATTCTTTGTAGTGGTTTGCAAGTACCCGGATCAAACTTGCAAGAATAGTGAAAATACTCAAGTGACTTCTTGAGGACTGGATGTAGGCTTGAGATTAGCCGAACCAGTATAAATCTGAGTTTGCTCTTTCTATCCCTTACTCCTTATTTATGCTTATTGTTATCTATTCTTTATTTCCTTGCTCCTCATAATTATTCATCTTGATAGCATATTGATTTTATGTGTTGTATTTATTATCCTAAGCATTGTACTTTTACAGAAAATCATTTTAACTTCCAATAGAGTTTTGTAAAAAATTTATAAAACACAATTCACCCCCCTCTTGGGTTCCAACCATTTCTTTCAATTGGTATCAAAGCTTGGGCTCTTGATTTAGAGACTTAACCGTCTAAGAGTAAACATGGTTGGATTTAGTGAGTGGTTTATGTTTGAAAATTGTTCTTTCACAGAACCTCCAATTTTTGATGCTAATCATTTTCAATATTGGAAGTATGAAATGAAAATGTTTTTAATTTCAGTAGACCATAAACTCTGGGAAGTTATAGAAAATGGTTTTTATATGCCTGTCAAGGAAGAACAAGGAAAATGCATTCCAAAACCCAAGAGTGAATGGAATGATACTGAAAGAAGTTTAATGCAACTCAATGCTAAGGCAAAATTGATTATTTCTTGTGCATTGAGTCGAAATGAATTTTTCAAAATCTCCAACTGTGCAACTGCAAAAGAAATGTGGGAAATTCTTGAAGTTGCACATGAGGAAGATCTTATTGCTGAGGAATTAAGGTATAGAAGTTTCATTAATGAACTTGAAATTGCTCAAATGAACAATTGCAAAACCATTAATGAGATACAACTTGTGATTAATCAATTGCAAGCTCTTGGTGTAGAACTTACAGGAAAATCTCAAATCACCAAGGAGATAGAAGAAAAAGAAAAAGGAGAAGAAGAGAAATCTCAACCAAAAGCTGAATCATCAAAGAAAGCTTACCTATCCTCGATTTGGGGAAATATCAATTCTGATAAGGAGGACACAAATGAAGAAAACTACATTTGTCTTGTGGCTAGAGATGAAGATGGGGTAAATTCATTTGACTACTCTTTTGATGAATTACAAGATGCCTTTGATGATTTACATGAAGAATCTCTAAAACTTGCAAAGAAATTAAATGCTTCAAAACAGAAAAACTCTTCTCTTGAAAATGAATTAGAAAAATTGAAAAATGAATTTTCTATTTCCAAGGAAGAGAATTTTGGTTTCGAAAATCAAAACAAAACTTTACAAGAAGAGAATTTGATTTTAAAGGGAAGTATCTCTACCAACAAAAGCTGCTTTTGCACCAAATGTGATTCTTTGAAAAAGGAAAATAATGATCTTAAAAACACTCTTGCAAAATTTTCTCAAGGTAGAGAAATTTTAAATACTTCAGTTTTGAAACAAAGAAGAAGGTTTAACAAAGTTGGTCTTGTTTCTAAAAGTAAATCAAACCAAAAGCATTCTAAAAACTTATTTGTTTCTACAAAGATGTCCAATAGTCCAACTTGCACTTGTTTTTATTATGGATTGAAAGGACACAAATCTTACTTCTGCTTTTATAAGAAAAATCTTGTTCATGGAGTAAAAATGAAATGGGTTCAAAAAGGACCTCATGACCCAGACAAACCCAAAGAAATTTGGGTATCAAAGACAAATGATTAATTTGCAGATTTGCCTCGAAGCAAGGAGTGGAAATGACTTTTTAATAGCTACATCATTCAAACTCTACTCTCTTGCATCAAAAGGAGGCAATGGATAAGTAAACATATAAGCTGGAATGTATTGTAAGAAATTTGACTGATATGTTTACTGCTCTCTAATGCTTTTGCCTGTTCTCTAATATACCTTACATCTATCCTTGATACTCATGCATGCTATATCTGAAAACAATTGTTAGGTGTGCAGCTTATAGATTCAAATTTTGTTTTGAGCTAAAATCTTTGTTCCAAATTTTGCTCAAACTATCCTTTTTACCGCATCATGAAAACTTGCTTCATTACACGCACATTTTTCTTGTCTTCACAACAATAAGATTACTCCTACCTATAGTATTTATCCTTGCTGTAATCTTATTTAAATATTTTCAATGAAATCAAATATCTTGCAAAATTACACTTCATGGAAGCATAGCACTTTTATTAATATGGCATATCTTGAACATAATGTTGCTCCTTGTGCTCGAGATTTATTTGAACATTACTAATTTGAACATCAAAGTGCTCCACCAAATGTGTTTTGCAGGAGTTAATCCTCAAATTTATCCTCTAAGGCATTCTCTTCCTCTGCTCTCTGAAATCAGTAAGACTTATAGTTCTAAAGTTGGTTGGTCGACCAACGCTCTCATCAGTGGTCGACCAACGAAGCCTACATTGAACCAACACCCAGCGCCAGGAGAAGAATGCTGAAAGCTGAGACAAGTGGTCGACCAAGGTCCTCAGACTGGTCGACCAACTCAAGGCAGTGGGTAAATAAGGCTATTCTAGTGAGGAGTGGTCGACCAGCTCATTCACGATGGTCGACCAATGCTTGACAGTAAGCTTCTTCCACTTTCTCATCTCCACGATGGTCGACCAGTGTGGACACGTTGGTCGACCAGCGGATGACAGTAGATGAAGGATTTAAATCTTGCTGCTATGTATTTACTGATCTCTTCAAAAGCTTCATGGGTGATCTTATAAGAGATTATTTTTGAGAGGATCTTGCAAATAATCAATCAATTAAGTTCATTGAAATTGCAAGAAGATAGGATCAAAAGAAGGGCAATGAGGAAGACAAGGATATCAACATCTTGAGGAGGAACTTCAAGAAGCAACAAGACTTTGCCAAAATTAATGAGTATCTCTATCCTTTACCACTATACTATTTAATTGAGTGATACTCCCTACTCATAATTGGTTATATTGGCATATTTTTTTTCTGACATACTTTCATTGCAATGACATATTGTTCTTTGATATCTTACATACTTGATCATATCATTGCATATAAAGATATGTTAAATGCTTAAATTGTCTTTATACCATTCATCATGGTTTGAGCACTACATGTTATATCTTTGCATAAGCTATGGCTTATGAACAATTGTTTATGGATTATAGTTTATATCTGATTATATCTTATTAATCCATATTACTTCAATTATTTTACTACATACTCTGGTTATAATATGCTTTATCTTGAATGAGTATGTAACTTGCTTCCGCTATGTAATGATGATATATATATATTCATGTGAGAAAATGCTTTCTAGCCTTAAATGAATATATGTATACTTTTCAAAATACGTTATGTCTCTACTTAGATGATATGATATATCTTGAATATAAAATGTTTTATATATGATAATGGATATATATTTTCTTCTATTGTGCTAAATTTTATGCCATTCTTTAAAGAAGAATTATTTCGAAAAGGTTTTGGAAAATGATTTGAAATTGCTTTATCATGTTAAAGCAAAAAGTGTTTTGATAAGAAAGGAGTTTAAAAATCCTTATTTCAAATTCACCTACTATGTACAAAAATGTTTTTATACATAAGCAGAAAATTATTTTCAAAGCTTTGAAAAAGAAAAGAGTGCCCTTATTACAAAGGATGATAATGGCATTGAAGAGAATGCCAATCTACCTCAAGAAGAAGAAAAGCCTCAAGAAGAAAAATTACCTCATGAGAAGGAGGCATCAAGCAACAATGATGATTTTTCAAAGGATTTGAGGTATGCCAAAAGTCATCCTAAGGAACTCATCATTGAAGATGCATCTTAATGGGTATTCACTCGAAATCTTCTTCTGCCAATGGACTATGCCTCATATTGGTTATATCTATTGCTAATCCAAGAAAATTGTTGTGCTAATATATACTCCAATTTTAAAATGGTATATCTTATATGAGTATATAATTTGCATTTGCTGTGATATATATCATGTTATAATATCTTCTGTTATTATTAAAAGGATATATATGTTGCTTCTATTGTGCTGCATCTCTTTCTACATTTTATGTATTTGAAGCAAAATTTTTTTTTTTAAATAAAAGGATTTGAAAATTCTTTTTGCCAAAGTTTTTCTGATAATCTTTTCATAAAATTGGTGCGTATAATTTATAGCACATAAAATATTCCAGCAAGTATACTGGGTCGCAACAAGTAATAAAGTGATAAGTAGAGTATCGTCCCACAGAGATTGAGGTATCAAATAAAATTCAATTAGGCTAAGTGAAATGCTATTAAGACTTATGAAGGAAATTTCAGAAATTACACAAAAAAGTTGAAACAACGCAATATAAATAACTGAAATTTAAATAAACAGAAAATAAAACAGACAAAAGATATGGACTGGTCACAAATTCCATGGAATTGTACATCATCATTCTTTCCTTTGAATATTCTTGGCTAATTCTATTATGTAATCTTCAATCTAAAATTCTCAGAAAGTCTTCTAAGACTGAATTATATTAAAATTATAGTTAGGAAGATTTTCACTAATTTATAACTCAAATATAATCCGATTAAGTCCTAATCACATCAATGCCCCGCAATCGTATATGACATGTTATCTCTTGTCCTACTCATTACAAATACATAGCAATCGTATGCTTGTATAAATAACAAGCTTCATAGGACAATAAATAAAATAGAACTTTGGCCAAGAAAATACTCATTGGTCCAAATGAATTAAAGTACAATTTCTATTTCATCAAATGACCGACTACACTAGAAAATGAGATTGATTGCGTTGGTCTAATCCGATTAATTCATAGACAAATTAATCTTTGAATCATTGAAGAACAATTCAATTAAATTACAATCCATTCAATGTTGGCCAATTTTCTAAAATATGATTGAATCCAAAAACTTTGAAATTACAATCTAACTTAACCAAAATAATTGACTAAAATCTTAGATCAACCATTCAATTGAGTTATGAAGCTCAAGAAAATTATTCAAGCCACATAAATAAAACTATCTATATCTAGATAATCTAATTTATGGTGGAAATTACAAGGTCAAGCTCAATATCTAGCTAACTCTAGCATAGACATCAAAATCCCAAACTCATTGAAGGTTCATCAAACATTCAAGAGGAAGAATAATCGGTAAAATCCATTCCATTAAACGAAAGTGAATTAAAATTGAAATTGTTCAGCAATAAAACATCATAGAACCAAGCTACATCAATCTTTAAACTCAGAAATTACATGGAAGAGAAGAAGAACATAACAGAAAACAGAAAATACAGCAGAAATCTAAGAAACTATGAAGGAAAATGGAAGAAAAGGAAAGAAAATGGGAGAAGGAGAGCCATTCCCAAGTGGGAAGGCTTCCTTTCCCTCAAACCAAGCTCTGAAAGTCGCCTCTGTCTGCAGCAGCCGCGGGTCTGAAGTTTGGAGCGAAGCCTCTTTTCTGTTCTGACCTAAAAATTGCATTTATAGTGGCTCTCTGCGGCGTCAGCGCCGGGCGCTACGATCCCGGTGCCGGGCGCTGGCTTAATGTTCCTGGCGCCGGGCGCCAGGCCATTTTTTCAGCATTTCTGATTTACTCTCTGTTGCTTTGTTTCTTGTCCAGTTCGAGCCCAAATGCCTCTAAACTCTGTAAAACACATAAATGAACCATTTTGGAGTAAAATTATGGAGTTAAAGCACATAAATCTATAATTAACTTTCACCCAAAATAATTCAAAACATTATAAAAATAGAGTTTTGGCAAAAATCAAGATGTAAAAAGGGCTAGAATAGAGGCTAAAATATATGGAAAATTGCATGTTATCAAAAATCATTCTTTCAAAAGAGTTTGTTTCAAAAATTGCTTTATCATATTTCGTTTTGAAAAGAAAAGCATTTAGAAATCTTCATTTCAAAAGATTTTCATCTTATATGCTTCTTATGGTATTAATCATTAAAGAAGAATGATTTCTCTACAAAGTTTTGGATTCCATGGAGGCATAGCATTCTTATTGATATAATAAACGTCTCTATTGTTTGAGAATTATGAACTAACCTGTCAAGGACCAAATTATTTGGGTACCTAAGAATAAGAGTTTCATTGTTTTGTGAGGAAAAGTATTCTCAAGCTCGACCTTGCAATGACAACCAACCAATCTTGAGGATGAAGGAGTCAATAATGAAGATGGTGATTCTAATCAAGCATGCACATTCAAAACATTGGTATTATCTAGCCTTGCTTGAAATAGATTGTCAATACATCAAATATTATGAGCTTTATGTGAAGATTAGATGAATGGCAAGAAAGAGTTTTTAAACTGATTGAAAAATACTTTGAAAACTCATATATTGTTTTCAATTTCTCTTTTGCACCTCAAGCTAAATATGAACTATAGTGGCTCATCTTTCAAAGGAGAAAAACATTTCTTTTGCCACTAAAATTCTTTGAAGTAACTTTCCTTGCCTATCATCTATCAAATGATTATATGATTTTTGGATCTATTAATCACATCTTGAGTAAGGATATTTCTTAGCTGATGAAGAAGCTTAAAGGTACAAATGACTCTTCCAAAAGGATAGTCAAACTATACAAGTTTGAAATCTTCATCAAGGATCAAATAGTCAAGGGTTGCAAAATAAATTGTCTATACACCAAGACAATTCTTGGATAAACAAGCTTTTGCAAAAGAAAGGTAAGAACGATCAGTTGATTAGATAAAAGAATTTTGAGAGGTATGATTACTCATCTCAAAATGGATATTATATTGAATATGCTTGACTGATCTTCTTTAAATATATGTCCTTTGCACTTTGGCCTTAATGATTTATATTGCTTATGTTGTGATGATATATATTATATATATCCTGCTTATAATGTTTTACATCTTGAACAGGTATATAAATTGCTTCCGTTGTGCTGAAATCTATCTTATCCTTTATGAAGCAAATTTGTTTTGAAAAAAGGACTTTAAAAATGCTTCCGCAATGCGAGTATGTTTTATAAAGCAATATTCTTTTTGAAAAAGAAAAGGTCTTAAAGATCTCTTTTGTTGTTGATAACAAAGGGCTATTGATGTTTGATGTATGGATTATGAACTATATCCTTGATTATATCTTGTTACACTAATCCATATATATTGCTTCCTTGGATGAAACGTTTCTAAATTCCTTTTGAAGCAAAATATTTTAGAAAAATATCATGAAGCTCTTGAATTGCTTCCACTATGCTGAAATTGCTTTGCCATATTGAAGCATTATCTGTTTTGAAAAGAAAAGGATTTGAGTATCCTTATTTTAAATCACTTTTGCTATATGTTGAAATGATTTTATGCATATATGCAGAAATTGTTTTTCAGAAATCTTGAAAAATATTATTATTCGATTTATGGATTATGATTAATATTCTTGTTTATATCATGCTTTGCTAATCCATATATCATACTTCTGCTGTGTGCTGTAAATATTTCTATCATATGACAGCAAATGATGTTTATTTTTTTTCAAAGAGTTCATTTTTTTCTGCTATTTACTAAAAATGCCTTTTCATAAACAAGCAGAAATCATTTTCAATGAAAATATTGCAGAAATTTCTTCAAAAATCTTACTTCAAAATTCTGCAATCAAAAACTGAATTTCCTTTATAATGATTTGGACAATCTTTTTCAAAGGAAAAGGGTTATGAAATTCAGGAGGAGCTTTATCTCTCTTGAAAATATATAGATGACCTTGAAAAAGAATATATCTTGAAAAATTGGATATTCATTATTCATTATTCTTTTTCAAATTATGCAAGGTTTAAGGGGCAGCCTAAAACTCTTTCAAGTTTTATCTTTTGGCTCATTTCATTTGACATGCTAAATTTTTCTAGAAATTATTTTTACATGTCAATGAAATCAATGATAAGTTTTGATGTATTCTCACCCCATCCTATATTGACATCTTTCGACATCCTGGCTTAAAGAAGGTATGTGCTTTAACTTCTATATATTGTGTTCCTTACACCTTTTTGTTGATGTCAAATAGGGGGAGAAGAAACAGTAGAAAAATATGTGTATATGCTTATAACATTTTATTCATTATCTTGTGATACATATTTTTCTTTGGTGATTTGTCATCATCAAAAAGGGGGAGATTGTTAGCCCTAAGGCTATATGCCATAAGTTTTGATGATGACAAATGTATTTGCATTGTATTTGAAATGTAGCATTGATATATATAAAGGTTAATTATCATATATATGCTACAAGTACTTAATCATAATTATGTTACTTAATATATATGTTGCATATATTGAATCATGTTATTATCATGAATTGAACTAACCATTGGATTTGCAAGTAAGACATATTTTATTAGTATTTATTGAGAGAGCTTTCCCTTGGGTTGTAAAGAAGCCAGTTTAGAAGAAATTCTTCGGAGGGTTGAGGAGGAGCCCGGATTCATAAATTCTCCGTTATGTTGTAGAGGAGCCTTGGCTAATGAAATTCTTTGTAGTGGTTTGCAAGTACCCAGATCAAACTTGCAAGAATAGTGAAAATACTCAAGTGACTTCTTGAGTACTGGATGTAGGCTTGAGATTAGCCGAACCAGTATAAATCTCTGAGTTTGCTCTCTCTATCCCTTTCTCCTTATTTATGCTTATTGTTATCTATTCTTTATTTCCTTGCTCCTCATAATTATTCATCTTGATAGCCCATTGATTTTCTGTGTTGTATTTATTATCCTAAGCATTGTACTTTTACAGAAAATCATTTTAACTTCCAATAGAGTTTTGTAAAAAATTTATAAAACCCAATTCACCCCCTCTCTTGGGTTCCAACCATTTCTTTCACATATTGTTCTGTTATTGGAAGAGATGTAGAAGAACAAATTGTAGGGGGAGCTTGGTGGATTATCCTTGAGGTAGGAGCATGAGAATGTCGTGGTATCTCAGTTGATTCATCACTATTCTGGCTCTCTCGTTCTAGGTGGATTACATGAGGGTTGAGTTCATTAGGTAGCTCTAGGCTGTCACCTAAGAGGAATTGTGTAGAATTCCCCTAAGAAGGTTTAGCTATATGAGGGTTACTCTTAAGTTATTAGTGTGTTGATTTTGGTAGGATTCATATAGGTTTGCAAGATGATGGAGACGTCTGTCCAAGGGTGGCAAGTTATTGTCTGTGTCTAAGTAGTGAAGTGGTGGTAGGTATATGAGAATGACTAGGCAAGTTACAAAAGGGTTGGGTGGTTATAGGTGTTAGGCTGGAGATAATGGTCACACCCTCATATGTTCCCCCTCCCTCTTTACGTGTTCTTCGCCTACTCTTTGCACTCACTCTCATGTCATGAATCATGCCTCCTCCTCGCCTCGCTACTTGCTAATTTGTAGTTTGTACCTCAAAGTCTATAGCTCACTCCATTATTTAATTATAATTTAAAATTTTATTTCGTATTTATTATATTTATTATATTTTTAATTAGTTTTGATTATACTTTTAGTTAGTATGGTATCATCCAAATATTTTAACAATAAACACTAATTTGATATTTCATTTTACACATAAAACTTATCATTAATCCATTATAATTTTACTGTGTGAGATTGAAATTTATAATGATCAAAGTACCCATATGAATTAAATATTATTATAATGATTACGAGGTAATTATGGTGATTTTGATCATTATAAGTTTTAATGTATGCCAAAGTCAAGGTGAATTATAGCATGTTTGGTTTTCCATTGTGTTTTTACAAACCATAGTTTGAATAACATTAACGTGGTTTTGGTGCAAAATAGCATGTTTGGGACTAAATGGGAAGACCAGTGAGAAATAGTCCACTTTGACACTTTTAGCAAGTGTTCATGTATGGCTAATGACAACAAAGATCAATGCAAAAGTTCAAAGAGGAAAATAAGAACAAATTCACCCTTGTAGCCAGCTTTAAAATGCTCTCTTTCTTTTTGGCTTTGCCTGGCTCTGCTCTATACCTTCCACTTTCCTCCACGCTCTCAAGCTCCTCCACTTTTCTTGTATAAAAATACCTCTCGTTGGCCTCTTTTCAAGTGTGTCTGAGTGGTTTCTTTTCTTCTTTTTCTTCTTCTTTTTCTTTTCTTTTTTTTTTTTGAAAAAGCCCGAGCCTTAAGGCTTAGAGGACCTGTTACATGAGAGGAAAATATCCCCCAACTAAGCCTTGCACAATACTTCTGCAACCCAAATCTTATCCTCAGTTTACTCCTAAAAAACCAAAGCTCATTATCTCTTTCTTTCCTTCTTCTTGTGTGTGACTGTGAGTACGCTAGCTTTTTGTCTTCGGTTTATGGAACTAAGGGAGTTTATGAGAATGTTTAGATGAGTTACATAATTTAAGCATATTTTAAAGGGCAAGAGTATAATTCATTATTACTTCATAATATAACTATTTTTATATTTTAAAATAGAAGAGAGGATATGATGAATGATCAATAGTTGATGATGGGAAGGGAGAATTATTTGTGAAAAGTAAATGTCGGTATATATCTATAAAGGGACATAGGCGCAGCCATGACTTCACACTAGACATTAGATTAGAAGTGTCAATACTTACATATGAAGCGAAGGCTATGTGGTCCACCCTATGAATGACCCTGAGATCACACATTTCCTTTATCTCTTTCCTTCAAACCTGTTGATTCCATTTCCTTCACCAACTCTTGTTCTCATATACATAGCCTTGCTTCAGTCTCAAATGTCCACTGGGAAATACTTTCCAATCTGACACATCTCTTTAACAGTGAACGCCCTTGTAGATTCTCCATATGTTTTCCCAGATTTGGTAATAGACATAGAAATATGTGGTTTTCTGTTATGAGGGTTTTTCACCTTCGTGCTAGAAAACTTACTCTTCCTCTATGCACTGATTACTTCGGTAGTAGTTTCAAAACTTAAAACAGCCCAGTCCATTAGTAAGGAAGCATGATTCACTTAGGCATAGGAGTAGGAGCCGTTGGATCATTTGATCCAACAACTCTCATTTTTACAGTGTTTTTTATCTTTTTTTTTAATTTAAAATTTTACAATGATCATTTCATGTTTATTTTTGTGCTTATAGTCATCATTAAATGAGTTGATAATTGTAAGAATTTTAAAAAAAAGAGAAAAAAGCAATGAAAAAAAATGAGAGCCTTTGGATCAGTTGATTCAAAGGTTCTCAATGGGAGCAGGTGGCTCTTGCGCCTTCCACTAGTAAGTAGGTGCTGCCATTAACAAGTAATTTCTTTTCGAAATTTTATATTGGCTTAGTTGTTATTTTTTAAATTTAAATTTAGTAATTATTAAGCTAATATGTAAGAGCTTCGTAACTATTGGATATAAAGATACATTTTTTATAAAAAATATTTGGATAAATTATATTAATATCTCTTAAAGTTTAGTTAAATTACAATTGTTACTTTTCTAATTTTAAATATTTAACTTTTTTATACAACAAGTGTTCTTTGCAGTAACAAAATTACTTAACAATTTTATTATCATATTAAAAATAAAATCACAATTTTATATTATATTGCCTCCACAATTTTATACTATGTACTAATGGCTTTTGTCATTGTTTATTTTAAGGACAATATCAATATATATATATATATAATTTGTAATCAAAAGTTCCAACACAAGAGGGAAGCGACACTACTTTAATAAGATCTAGAGTAAACTGCTATTTTGATCCCTAAAAGATTGTATCACCATTATCAATTTAGTCATAGAAGATTGCTTGTATAGATTTGGTCAAGATCTACTCTCGATCAATTTGGTCTCTCCATCCACAAACTTATACTTAATAGTGTTGCTGATGTGCAAAATAATGGCACACATGTGGCCGTTATTTCCAACGTGCCAAGTGAGCTATCATTGTTGACTGTACCTAGCTGATATACGACATTGTTTAGCCAATTTCTTCCTTCGCACTTGTTCTCTCTTGTAATTCAACATTCCATTAATGCTATATATATATAGAAGCCATTGTTTTGTTTTTGTTTTATTCTTTGTTTTTTCCTTTCAATATATCAAATCTTGATGATCTAGTTTGATACATATGGCTAAAAGAAGGGTGGTTGGAGCCACTACGACTGTCGAGTGGCCCAAAATTGAATTCGTGACAATTTGCAATATAGTAGTTGTCCCAAGTCGTTCTCACTCTTGGAGCCTTGCTTCTAAATTGCCTAATTAATTGTTCTTATTCTAATCTACCCTAATTAACCCTAATTAGCTACTGATTAACTACCTAATTACCACTGGGGGTGTTTGCATAATTAAAAAAATTAAAAACATAAACTAAAACCATAACAGAGCAATAAACATAAAGTAGAACAGAATCTGAAACACAGAACAGAAACGAAATTGGGAATACACTAACAAATGCAATCAGCCACAGAGTCCTACAATTGCAACTATCATTATTCTTGTCTTCAAATTAATTCTAGTATTCTCTATCATTAGGTTTTCCAACTAATATTTCCAAGAGACTTTCTAGAACTAGATTACACATAAGTTAAACCTAACCACATGCAATATGATTAAGCCTAACCTAATCATGTTAGATAATTATCTAAGTAAGCTATTTCCATCTTACTTGCTGCACCAAACAGTAATAACAAGGAACATCTTAGATTTGAGCAATAAAATCAATAATTATGTTCACAAAGATCTGACCAGAACTTAAACAAACATAAAACAGAGATGAAAGGAAAGAACAGAAATGAAACAGAGATAAACAACAAGAAACTTATCTGATTAAGCTCCAAGAATTCATGTTACAGATTCTATTTCTCCGTGGACTAATTAAAAGAACTCTTTAGCCTTCCATTGAGGCCAAAACATAAGAAGATACAAAGGGGGGAGGGAGAATATGAAATACAGAAGAATGGAAGAAGATAGATCTCTTCAACAAGCAAAAATGGAGTTCTGAAGGTCCTTTGTAGTCCAGCCAGGAGGAATGTAATATCACAAGAATTTATATGAATATTTAAAATCTATTTGAAGTTTATTAAAAAATTTAATTATATGAAAAATGTTTTTTTTGAATTAGTGAAGGAAATTTGAGAATAGAAATTTCAAAATTTTAATTTGGGAAATTTTTACAAATTCTCAAGGACTAAAGTGAAAAGAAAAGAAAATATGGAGTACTTTTGAGAAATGACCAAATAAGAACCCGAGAAGAAGAATAAAGCTTATGAGAATGAATTATGAGTCCGGTACCGAAAGGATAATGGATTCGAGGTTAAAGTGGAGTCTGAGACATCGAGAGGGACTAAAGTGAAATAAGAAAAACTATGGGGCACCTAGGATTTAGAAATATCCGATGTGAGATTTTACGGATTTGCTTTTACTAGTCTTGACTGAGGGTCAACTGGAGGGCAAGTGATAATTTCACCCCAATCGAGTATATAGGTGACCTCACCTCTTTTTCCTCTTTCTCTCTTCACCTTCTCTCCTCTCTTTCTCTCTTTCTTCTCTCTACTTTCTCTCTCTACACTCCAACTCCAAAACTAAGCTTTAGAAGGCAGATCTCGGGTTACAAGGTGAGCCTCTAGGAGCCAAGCAACATAGGGAAAGAAAAGAATCGAGGTAGGAATTTCTATTTTTCAAGCTTTTCCCTATTTTCTAGTTTTAAGAGTGTTTGGGGTAAAGTCGAGATTCCGGCTTCGTTTCTCGATTAAAATTGGTGCTTTTGGTGTTTAAATGCTCCTAAGACATCAAGGGTGAGATCCCATGGAAGAAATCATAGAAAACGGTGGAGATTTGGCCAGATTTGCGCTAAATCCGAGAGGAATCTCTGAAGGTCGCGATCGTGGTGCCCAGGCACCAAGGTTTAGAGGGTTTTGGGGAGGAAGAAGGGCTTGGCGCCTAGGCGTCCAGTGTGGGGCCTAGGCGTTAGGCTTGTGGTGGGCGCCCAGGTGCTAGGTGTGCCGAAAAAACTTGGCTTATTTTCAATCGGTCATAACTTCTTCATCAGGACTCCGTTTTAGGTGAAATTTATATCGTTGGAAAGCTCTTTGAGTCTATTTTCCAATGGTATAAGTTTCATTTATATATTCATTACCAGTTAGAAGTTATAACTTGAGATGTGGGTGAAAGTCGGGAGTAATGGTAGGAAATTTCTCTATTTTGTAACCTTAATGGTTCTTACCTAGTTACAATAGAGATGGTCAAGGCGCAAGGTGGGAGCACCGAGAGCGTGGAATTTAGATAAGTAGGCAACCTTGCAAAATTAATTTACTAAATTAGTTAAAGCACAATATAAATCTCATTTGCATTATTTCTAAAATTGAGAAGATTACCAGTGTATGTTTAAGTTGAGAAAAATCACAATATCATTGGAAATTATTTTATTATCATATGTGAATTAATTTCTCTTGTTGACTAAATAACTAGATATGGTAGTTCCTTGAATAAATTGGAACATTTTGTGAGAATATGATTATATGTCATGATTGTGATTATGTTCGATGCATGAATAAGGTTAGGGATTGATCATCCAACAGACCTAAATAAGGTGAGGGATTGATCACCCAATAGACCCGAATAAAGTGAGGGATTGATCACCTAACAAACTTAAATAAGGTGAGGGATTGATCTCCTAATAGACCTAAATAAGGTGAGGGATTGATTACCTAACAGACCTAAATATACCAATTAGTAAATCCCTAGATAAATATTCTTAAGGATAAACATTGGGGAGCGTAAACCTATTGAGCACCAACAGATTTTCGGGCTTAATATGGTTGTGAGAACGTAAGCTCACAGGACTTTCAAAATTGACATAAAAGGCTGGTGTCTATACATATAAATACATTGAATGTATTGAATTAATTAATACCTTTTGATTAAATTAGTAATGTGGTATTTGTGCTTGTGATATTTTTATGCACAGGTATTTACTCACTAAATTTTGATTAACTCCCACTCCCTATGATTATCTTTTCAGATAAAGTGGTTGAGGAGGAGGATTAATAGCCTTTAAGGTTATATCTACTTTTGTCTGGTGAACAAATAAATATATATTTGGTAAGGATTAAGAAATGCTCTATAATCTAGTAGTTCACCTAGGCTTATGAGATTGTAATGTAAAAATGTTGAACATTTTCTGAATATGTATGCAAAATATCTTTCTTGAAAAATTTATGATTCGCATAGTTATGGATATTAAGAATGTTCATAGAGATTAAGGGGTACCACGGGTGTACACCCTAGGTATTTTATGTTTATCTCACATGTCCAATTTTTGAGATGTGACAAGGAAGGACGATATTTGCCTTCTTGTTTGACTTAAGGTGTTGTCCCTTTCCTTTTGATTTTTGCTGCTACCTTGTCTAGTTTTTGCTGATGCTACTGTTACCTTTCTGTTGGTTCTGCTTCACCTTTCTGTTAAAGCAGAAGCTGCTATTTACTATGCTGGGAAAGTGCAAAAAAGTGGGCCCCACTAGACCAGTAGCTGCCATGTCATCAATTTCATTTATGTGGCATCTAAGTCAACAAAGTTTACTCTCCAATAATTAAATCTACAAATTGAACATAAGGATTAATGGATCTCTAATCAATTAAACTCATAAAAATATGAAATTAACATATTAGTTCTATAATTATTTCAGATTCGATAATTACCAAAATATAATATAATTGGAGAGTTGGCAATATTAAAATGGCAATAAGACTAAGATAGGGATTAAATTGTATATAAAAATGCCCAATATCAAAGGGCTTTTGAAATTTATATATCTTGACGGGAGGATTTTCTCACTATTTAATGAATGAAGGTCCTCCATAATGGATAGGAAATTTATTCCTATTTGACTCTCGTTTGTCTGTGTTTCCTTCCTTACACCTTAGAGCCATAACTGAAATAGACATGACTCAAGTTGATGAATTGAGGCATAATTATGCAACTCTTGACTACAATTTGCTTTATTTGTAAGATTCCTTTTTCATTTGAAAGCCCATGACTGAATGAAATTCCTTCCTCAGTTCAAAACCCCACTGCCTAGAAATATAGCAACATACCTATTCATCAGAGAGTAAAATATCAAAATGCATTAATGGAGAAATACACAAACTTACTTGGACTGTAGAAGTACCCAAACTTGAAAGAGCTTCGATGGTGTTTAAATCTCTCAATTTGCATTAATAGAGTGTCAAATAGGAGGGCAAGGAGCTTTGATGATGTTTGAATTCTTCAATGTTAAAGTGTTGAACTGGAGAAGATAATAGGCCAAGAGGTGAAAGTGGCAGAACAGTGTCATATATTAGCTAATGTATAATCGACAATGCCAAAACTCAAGTGCCACATTGGCAATAACAACCACATGTGTGATACCTCAAGAATCCTCCATCTCTTTTCTATACGTTAATTGGAACTCTTATTCTTTATACTCACTTGAATTATTTAGAATGTGGTTACTATGTTTATTTTTCTTTCTCTTTTTTACGATGTTGTGGTTTATGATTTGAAATGACACTTAAAGAACTGAAGGTTCGAGTGAGTTGGCCTAGTATATGGATTCAGAAAAGTTAGAAAAAATTGTTGAAAGAAGTGAAAATATTTAGGTGTATAATCATGTGGTGGTTGGATTATGTGGTAGTTATGGTGGTTGGATCATGTGGTGGTTGTACTTGCCAACCACATCCTCCTTACTAACTACATTGTAATCAATACCTCTTTGTATATAAATAGCTAATAAGATTCTATTTAATACATTCCCCAAACTTTGACCTCTCTTATTCATGCTCAACAAATACCCCTACTATCTAGTCATCATCTCTTTCATTCCTCATTATGCTTCTTTACTATCCACGGCCAAGAGGGGCTTCAAGGGTGGTTCCACTACCATCTTTGGCAGAACTCGGACCACCCGTTGAAAAGCCCTAGGATTTAGGGAATGCTTCCTCAATCGTCTAGGATGATTCAATCCTTGATCAAGATAAAGGAAAATATAATTCTAGCTTGGAGCTAAGTTAAGTAGTTAACCCTACTTAAGTTGATGTGAAACTTTTTTTGCAATGTGTTGGATGTATAATGCATGAGGATACGTAAGGTATCAAAAGGTAAAGTGGAGGATCTCATCTTAATAATGTTGAGAATGCCTTAGTGCAATTAATGTAAATAAGGTAAGTAACCCAAAATGTTATGTATGTGTTTGCATAATCTAAGTCCACATAGTGGATACTTGTTGATGGTATATTCAATTTAAAGGTGTTTTCTAGAAGGCTCAAGAAAATTGATTGCTTATAGGCTGGTTATGTGAATGCTGAATAGAGGCCTCGACAAACTTTAATTATGTGTAGTGAAATGTATGATCATTCTTAGACAAGTATACATATGTGTAAGTTAAGTTAGATTTCCATAAAATTTAATGAGATTGAAGGATATTAAGGGTTATGAGTGCAATTTCTAGTGTTAAAGAGGAGAATAACAAGAGCATATGTTTTGATCAAGAATAGAAAGGTATGAGCTTAGGAATACTTGATATTAAATTTCATTGAATGATATGCATGTCTATATAAAGAGAATTGATTCTTGAGAGGAAAAGGAAAGAATGAGAGAAGAATTTTTGAATGATTCATATATTTCATTGCTTTGAAATAGTGTATAGTACACTTATTTATAGAACAGAGGCTAACAGAGTACTGAACAACTAACATAATTAACTACTAAAGCTCCAGGTTAGTTAATTGCTATAACTATAACATTTACCCATAAGGAGTTACTCTAACATTTTCCCATTATCCCGTGTGTCTCCTTATCAAATTCTTGTATATTCATTTTATGCCTCAGATCACAAAATTGAGTTTTTGACAAAGCCTTGGAAAGCACATCCGTTACTTGGTTTTCAAAATTTACATGACAAACCAATATTTCTTTCTTCAAGACTTTCTCCTGATATAAAATAAATCTAGTTCAATGTGCTTCGAATGAGCATGATACACTAGATTTGCTACCATATGTACAGTACTGCTGTTATCACAGTAAATAGAGGGAACATTATGTGAAGCAACTTGAAGCTAAAAAAGTAAAGATCTCATCAAAGTCAAAGCCTTGCTATTGATGGAAGCTTTTAGCAACAAGTCTTACCTTGTGCCTTTTGGATTGTGCCATCAACATTTTTATTTACTCTAAACACCCATTTTCACCCTATGGGTTTCCTATCAACAGGTAACTGTACCAAGCTCCATGTTTTTATTTGTTACAGTGCTTTAAACTCTTCTTGCATTAAAGACTTCCAAACTAGACAATTAAGAGCTTTCTCAACATTTGTTAGTTCTCTCTCAGTTAACAGAATATGCTCAAATAAGAGTGCCTTTGGTTTGAAAATACCAAACATTTAGTCTGTATTGCATGAGTTGAAGCCTGAGTCTGAGTATTCTGAGCTGGCAGGGACAATTGGCATGACTAATAGGTAGACAAATTGATAGTGATGAGTGACTGTTGCTGTGGTTATTGTTGAATTTGAGCACCAATTGTGATAAGTGGTTGCTGTGAAACATTTCTAGTGACTACAGATTGCTGTAAAATTTCTCCTATACCAATGGGATTATTTTGAGCACTTCTGATTTGATCAACCTCTATTCTTATAACTCTAGCGTGAAATACTTCTATCCTTGAGTGATCAACGGTTCTTAAATCACCGATGAGATTCGTGTCTCCACTAGCAGTGGCTACTGGAACATCCGCAGAGGGAAAAATAGTATCCATAGTCCTTGCAGTGATAGTTAGTATTCTAAATGCTAATATTAGTATTATGCACATGAATAACATATCCTATATCACCATATTAGGCATTATGAGATATAATAGGAGATTGAGCAAGGGTTGAAGTGCTTAAAATTGGTGTTTAGGACATGGTGTTAGAAGTTTTACAGGAGAAAGGGAAGGAAGTTTCATAAAAAAGGACATGTCTTGATATTATGGCTTTTCCAGATGAGGCAAGGCATTTGTAACCCTTGTGAGAGGAGCTATAACGAATGAAAGTACATTCTTCTAATTTAAAGTTCATCTTGTGTTTGTGATAAGGCTTCATGAGAAGAAAACATGAGCACCCAAAAACTCTCAAGGAAGAATAGTTTGGTTTTTAAGCAAATAAGATTTCATGAGGTGTTTTATAGGCCAAATTGGGAGTAGGAAGTTTGTTAATGAGAAAGGGTTGTAGTGTAGAATGCTTCATCCCAAAACTTTAAAGGTAAAGAAGCTGTGACTAATAAGGTAAGTCCAATTTCTACAATATGCCTAATTTTCCTTTTAGCAATGCCATTTTGCTTAGGGGTATGTGGGTAACTTTCGTGATTATAAATCCCTTGGCTTTGTAAATATTTTGAAATGGTTTGGAACTTACCCCCTCTATCTGACTGCTTGGTTTTGATCTTAGTGTTAATTTGAAGTTCCACCATGGCTTTAAATATGAGAAAAGACGTCATAAGCTTTAGATGTGTGCTTAAGGAAATAAATCCAAGTATACTTAGTGAAAGAATCAACAAAATGTAAAAATATGAATACCCAGTAAAAGATTTTATGTAAGAGGGTCCCCACAAATCTAAGTAAATTATTTCAAGGGGAGAAGAACAAATAGTATTGGGCCTTGAAAAGGGAATTTTATGTACTTTTCCATAGCAACATGGTTTACAAAACTGCAATGTGCTTTTACTACCATACTTCAATGAATTTTTATGTAGGATATTTTGGAGAATCTTAGTGTGTGGGTGTCCTAATCTGTTGTGCCATAATTGAATAGAAGCAAGAAGAGTACAAATATTACATTGAAAGGAAGATTGAGTACAAGGTTATCATTCATACAAGAAATTGAATTAACACTAGAAAAAGGGCTCAAATGAGATAACTGTAGTTTATCAAACACATATAAGCCATCTTCTCTGACTTTTCCTTATAGCAAGATTTGCTCAGTATCCTGAGATTTGAAAAAATAGACATTAGGATGGAATTCAAAGAAAACCTTGTTACCTTTGGTAAATTGAGATACACTAAGTAGATTTTTGGAAATATTAAGGACATGTAAGATATTGAACAATGAAAGTTTAGTGGAGTTTTTGAAGGGTGATTGAATGTATACATGCCCAGTATGCTGAATAGGTATACTTATGTTGTCACCCATGTGAAGTTTCTCTTGACCATTGTAATTGGCACTGAAGTGAAGATTTGAGTAATCTGTTGTGACATGAGTGGAAGCTCTAGAGTCTAGGAACCAAGGAAGGTTGGTGTCAAGACTGGATTCATCATTTGAGTTTGTTGCTGCAATGTTAGCTAAGTGCTTTTGGTTTTGACCATTTTGATTACTTTGGTTCTAACCATATCTGCAAAAGTAGGTTGAAGCCAAATGACCTATTTTATTGCGTATTTGACATACTATATGTGACCTGCCAGAGTTACAACAGTTAACTAATCATGAATGGTATGCTTACACTTGGTGTCTACACGATGTGGAATTCTATGCAGCTATGTTGGACATTGAATAATTAAGTGTTCACCCTTATGAACATATACATTGAATAATGTGGTAATGCAAGATTGTGCATTAATAGATGAAATATGATTTACATTTGTTGACTGTGCTTGTGCTTATGATTATATTGTATAATGCCAAGTTTGTTATGTGAAGTACCATTAAGGCATGAGTCCTTGAAGGGAGTTGTTGGGAGAATATCTTGTATGTCATGTAAAGTACACTAAAACATGAACCCTTAGAGGAAGTTGCTGAGAGAAGCATGACATGGTATAAAATGGAATGAACCATTGAAGGGTGTTTCTGGGAAAAGATCTCACATTTCATGTAAAGTACGTTAAAGCGTGAACCCTTAGAGGGAATTACTGGGAGAAGCATGACATGGACTGATCTATATTTATTCATATTCCTAAATACTTATATTTCTATTAAGTTACTTCCCTTTACATAAGAGTATGAAATCATGATGTCACTTGATTACTCGTCAATTTGTGGGTATTGTATTATTGTGTATTTCGATTATATTTGTGTTTGATGATGTTTGATACAAGATTGATGATGTGAGATTACAACTTTGCATTGATTAACCTGTGCATGTGTATATAATAAGAGTAATGATGATTATACATCGAATAATCATGCATGGTATGATGGTGGCCTCATATAGCTCGGGATACCCTATATGAAATGGAACTCTTGATTGGCTATGTATTAAATGAATTTGTTTGTTTATGGCTTGAGTTGTGATTGTTATAAGTGGGTGCTTGGTACAAAATTTCCTAATGAGATATAGGTATCGTAATTATTAGTGTGGTGTATGACCAAGCGAAGGCATTTATGACCGAAGGGTCTATGGATATAGAACGGGGGTGATGAGTACTCGACTTGACTGTTTTATTGCAGCCCATGGGACCTTGTATTTATTTATATTTTCTTCTATACACATGTATATATGTTTGAGTAGCGTTACATGCTTACTAAGTTTTCCAAACTCAAATTTTTTATGGCTAATATTTTCAAACCTTGTAGATGGAGTTGAGGAGGATCCGTTAGAAGAGTAGCAGACTCTCCAAGGCGGTCCTCTTCGTTGATGTCAGGTATATGTTGTTATTGTTGAGTCCGTTTGAAAATGCTCTATAGAGATATAGGTCACCTAGGTCTTGGTAGTTGTGTGGCATGATCATGAATTAAGGTGAGATTAGTATATAGTTAACTACATGATTGTTGGCTTATGCTTACAATATTCGGGAGGATGTTCCCTGGCACTGTGCCAGTCATGTGCCTGAGTTTGGAGCATACAATGTGTGTGCTGTTATCCTCCATGTCAGCAATGTTGTTAAGTATCAGTTATATTTTAAGGATGGAAGGACCAAATTGATTGAGGCAAGGTCTTTTAGGGACCGAATTGGTATAGTTAATCTTTCAGAGACTAAATTGATAATGACCTAATCTTTTAGGGATCAAAACAATTATTTACTCTAAGATCTAGCATTGTAATTTTTGTTTTTGTTCTTGACATTCGTTGTAGATTCTTTTTGGTTTTCTAAGGGTATTATATTGTTCAATAAGGTAGAAAACTAATTTTTATTGGGCTCAATGAGCACAAAGGGTAAAGTCTTTCTTAAATTGGTATATTGAAAATTGTGCAATTGCCACTTTTGAGGTTAAAACAACTATGTATGTGTTTGGAAAACCAATAGGCACACTCAAACCCTCATCCAAAGCTATGAACATGATTTTGTTGGAAAAATACAGATGTTTGGATACACGTTTATTATAAAAACCAAACCATGTTTTGTTAGCCCTAAGGTTTTATGCCATAAGTTTTGATGATGATAAATATATGTGAAATGTAGCATTAATATATAAGAATTAATTATCATATATGTTATAAGTATTTAAGTATGATTATATTATTTAATGAGCAATATTTTATAAATGAATCATGCTCTTTACAATATATATGTGATTACATTTACAATATATATGTGGTTACATTGTCTAAGAATTGTAGCCTTGATATGATAGAAAAGAATTTCACATATGTATTTCTTATGCTACAATTTAAGCATGATTATATTATTTTGAATAAAATAATTTATATTGAATCATGCTATTTATTATGAATTGAACTAACCATTTGGTTTGCAAGTAAATATCTTTTATAGGTTGGTTCAAAACAAGAAAAGTGAGCATTTGATTAAAGAACAAGGAAAAATAACATCATGCTTCACTCAAGGAAATAACATACAAGGATAAAGTTCCAAGAATTAAAGAATTAGAAGATTTGAAGTCTTAAAAGATTGGTTGCATCAAGATAGCCTATGTATTTACATTAAGTATATTTTAAATAGGCTAGTATACTTGTGCAACTCAATGATTTATATTTACATACATTGGCTCAAGTATTTTGAACAAACAGATAGTTAGATATGAAGTTTTACAAAAGTTAGTTTTTGACCTTTGGTTACTCTTTATATTATATCTCCTAAATGGAAAATTAGTTTTTCAAGAATCTTAATCTCATTTGATATTATACTCAAGGAGCTTTCCAACGGTATATTATTTAAAACAGAGTCTCAATGAGAAAGATATGACCATTTAAAATATAGCTTGAAAAACTGAAAGTTGATTTTACTATAATAAAAAATTAATTTATTTTAACCTATGGTAAGTGTTTTGATCATATCTTTTAAACCAAAAATAATTTTTGAGTGGAACTTCTTTCATTTAAAACTAGACTCCAAGAGCTTTCAAGTGATGTATAATTTGTTTAAAACGAAGTTCAAATAAGGGAGTTATGAATTTTTAAAAAGAGCTTAAAAACAGAGTTTCGCTACTACCAGTTGGAGGTCGACCAGTAGCCTTCGACTAGTCGACCGGCAGCCTAGAAATTACTATCTATGGTCATATTTTTGAATCTAATGGCTATACTGAGTGACCAGTCAAGCAGCAGCTCCTGGCAGTTGACTGGCCCACATGGAACTGCACTTTTAAGTGCTGTAACGACTATTTAACAACTAGTTTTGTAAAATCTTATATATCTGACCTTAGATACACGATTTTGAGCTAAAATAAAGTACTACAATAGATATTAACTTGTTCTATCATCTTTGGGAGAAAAAAAATAATTCTTGAGCCAAATCTTGCATATTCTCAATCATTTAAGTTATAAAAAGCTTCATTTGTATTCATTTGCTCTTTAGAGAGAGTTTATTTGTATTGTTGATTTTGATCAACACAAATCTTATTCTCAAGTGTGGTTCGTAAGTACCTGTGTTGGAAGAACTTGTATTGGGTAGAGAAGGAGCCCAAATTCATAAATTCTCTGTTGTAGTGGTTCACAAGTACTCGGGTCGAACTTACAAATATAGTGGAAATACTTAAGTGGTTTTCTTAAAGACTGGACGTAGGCTTGAGATTAGCCAAACCAGTATAAATCTCTGAGTTTGCTTTCTCTATCCCTTCTCTCTTTATTTTGTGCACTTATATATCTATTCTTTAATTCCCAGCGCTTTAAAAATATTCATCTTGATAGCACAATGATTTTCTGTATTGTATTTATTATCTTAAACATTGCACTTTTCCAGAAAATCATTTTAACTTCTAGTTAAGTTTTGTGAAAATTTATAAAACCAAATTCAGCTCCCTCTTAGGATGCAACCGTTACTTTTAATTGGTATTTTTTTTGCACCCTTAACCACTGACATTGCTTTACAAATGACTTTTAATGATCTTGAAAGCATAAAGCCTGGCTCTTGGATCATTGATTCAAGAGCCACCATCCACATATGTATTAACAAGGAGCAACTCAAAAATATTTCAACTATTACTCATCCTATATTAGTTAACTTACCTGATTGTAGCATAAGGCATGTCACACAGGTAAGAGATGTTAGATTGGCACCCAATCTTGTCTTAAAAGGGGTGTTACATACTCCCTATTTTAAGTTTAACTTTATGTCTGTTAATAAGGTTACTGATTATGCAAAGATTAAATTTACCTTCTTCCTCAACTATTGTCTTTTGCAGGATCTGAAGATTAAGGAGTTCCTGACTAAGGAAAAAGTGAAGAACAACCTATATGTGTTAGATATTTTTTTTGTTATTGGCTTAGAGAAGGATGCTGTCTGTAATAATTTTATGATCAACTTAGGTTGTGAAAATATGTGTAATAGGGACCTAGCTGCTATAGATAACACTTGTGGTGTTGCTTGTCTTAACTCTAGTAATGATTAAATTGATAAAATCACTTATGTTGCACTAAGATCTATAAATTATAGTGAACCTAATCCTGATACATCACACATATACACTTGGCACAAGAGGCTTGCACATACCTCATATATTGTTTTGCAACACATAAAATCTCCTGATGTCCCCCCTTTGGCTGCAAATAAAACAGAGCTTATGAAGTTTGCCATAAATCCAATCAAACAGGGCTCCTCTTTCCTATTAGTACAAGTACTACAACTGATAAAACTGAATTGGTCCACATGGATGTCTAGAGTCTATATTCTGAACCATCCATGATAAGAGCAAACTATATGTTAACTATTGTAGATGATTTCTCATGTGTTACTTGGATATATTTGCTACAACACAAGTCTTAGACAACTAATATTTTTGATTCCTTTATAAATATGGTTGATAATCAATTTGAAACCAAGATAAAAATGAGGTAACGACAGATAATGAGCGAGAATTTGTGAATACTAATTTCCTATATCTTTTGAATATAAATGGAATAATACATTAGAAAAGCAGCCCTTATACTTTATAGTAAAATAGGACCGTGGAGAGAAAGCACATGCATTTACTACAGCTTACAAAATCTCTTATGCTACAATCAGCTTTGCCAAGAGTATTTTGGCCATTCTCACTTCTAATTGCCATAAATATTGTCAACATGCTACCATTCGAAGTTCTTAAGGGTCTTTGGGTGCCTTGGTTATGCTTCAAATATAGGGCCACCTAAAGGTAAATTTGAACCACGGGCTCAAAAAGTGTATTTTCATAAGATTCTCACATGGACAGAAGGCTTACGAAATGTATAGTCTTGATTCTAAGAAAATACTAGTCTCTAGGTATATTATATTCTATGAAAATATATTTCCCTATAGATATGATAGATGATCTTGAGGATGGCATTCCTCGTATATCCTTTCAACAAAATCAACCACGAGAAGAAGACTTAAGCACATCAAACATTACTACCATACGGAGACAGAGTACAAGGCAAAAAAAGGCACCCAGTTGGATGGGTGACTATGTTGTTAACACCATTATTGCAAAGGATGTTCATGTGGTGCAAAATTTGCCTATCAGTTTAAAGGCTCTTACAATATATACTCCTCATACCTTCCCTTATAATATTTCAAATTGTTTTGACAACACTTTTGTTCATTTTCTTACTAACCTTTTTGTTGTTAGTGAACCTAGTAATTATGAATAAGATAAACAAGATAACGAATAGGTAAAGGCAATGCACCAAGAGATAAGGGCCTTGGAGGAAAACAAGACATGGATAGTTACTGAGCTGCCATTTAGGAAGCTCGCCATCGGTTGCAAGTGAGGTTTTAAGGTTAAACGAAAGGCTGATGGCAATATCGACTAGTATAAGGCTCGTTTAGTGGCCAAGGGATTTCACCAGATTGAAGGGATTGATTACACTGAATCATTCTCACTTGTGGCTGAATTGGTTATATTATGTGTTCTTTTGACAGTCGCAATAGCAAGGAAATAGCTGTTGAGTTCTCAATTTAGTGTCATTTTGATGTTAAATACCCTCTCTTTTGATCTCTTTCTTGTTGTCTTGTAATTCTTAGCTCATATTTTGAGTAGTTTAGAGTTTTCTTTGATCTTTTAATAAATGGAGTGATTTCATGATTCTTTTATGTAATTTATTGGGTTTATTTGCTATTTTTGGTGTAGGTTGAGTTGGTAAAAAGTTCATATTAGAAGATGGAATGCTAGAGCTAAAATTCTGAAAATGCTGAATTAATTGCTGTCTCCCACAGCTATAGCGGTAAAATTTACAGCTATAGCGGTGGATTGCTGAAAAAAAGATTTTGATGCCTTCTTCTCTGCCAGCCACCGCTATAGCGGTGGATATTCACCGCTATAGCGGTAAAACCTTAAAAAACTCAATTTTAAGCCTACTTCTCTGCCTCCTACCGCTATAGCGGTGGGTACTTACCGCTATAGCGGTAGTCGCGATCCTGCACTGATATAAAAGGCTTCAGATGAAATTTTTAGGGTATTCTGGAGTTGGAGACTGAAGGGGGGCGCCGTTTTGGCTGAGAGGAGCAAGGGGAACCTGATTCTCAAGGCTTGGGGAGCTCAATCCATCATTCCACCTCAGATTCATGGCCAACTTCATCTCTTTTTCTGCTTTCTGCTGTTTATTTTCCATGAGTAGCTAGATTTTCTATCTAGGGTTACTATGAACTTGACTCCTGAATAGATTTTACATTCTCTCATGTATTTGCAACCTTATTTCAATTAATATAAGTCTTTCTATCCATTTTATTGTTGCGTTATATGGACTTGATCAATCTATATGTATGCTTGTTGCTGTCTTCGAACTCGGGAGAGGGAGGTGAGAGTAGAACACTGAATAGGAAGGACGAGTGCGTGAACCTTACTAAGTGTTTTCGCTTGTTAGCTAATAGGAATGTTAGTTAATCTCGTTTAATCAAAGCTAGGTTGGTTGTGTTAGGCTTAACCCACACAAGGAATTGCGTAGGAGTTGAGCAACTTAATTGAGATTCGGGAGGATTCTTTTAAGTTATTAGAATAACCTAGGATTAACTTATATAGTTGAATAAGTTGCGAGTGCATGAGAGGGGTTTTGTAATTTCTAAGATAGAGGAGAGGGATTAGTGACCCTAGGCTTTAATTAGACTATTTCATCAGTTTTTGCATTGTTTACTGTCATTAAAAGAAAATCTATAAAAATTTACTGTCATAGTTCACTTTTATTGTTAGTTCTTCATTAGAGTTGTCCTCAATCCAATTGCTTCGTCCAACTAATTCAATTAAATTTCTTGGGTACTTAGTCGCTTAGTCCTCGTGGGAACGATACTTTTACTCTCAAATCACTATATTACTTGTGCGATTGGTGCGCTTGCCAAATCGACTAACAATAGCCTATACACCAAATTGACATTAATCATGCCTTCTTGCATAGGTTTTTGGATGAAGAGTTGTATATGGTCCCACCTTAGGGGTACACGAAGGCAAAACAAGGTCAAGTATGTAAATTACATAGGTCATTATATGGTTTAAAGCAGGTGGGGCATCAATGGAATGTGGAGTTATGTTGCAAGCTTCAAGACTTTGTTTTTATTTAGTCTTCCTCAGATTATTGCCTTTTACTTAAATGCACTTCTGTTTCACTATTGTTTTATTGGTTTACATTGATGATGTGTTAATTACAAGAAACCATGAAAAGGAAATTGCAAAGGTAAAATAATACCTACATAAAGCTTTTTCTATCAAAGACATTGGGTACACCCATTATTTCTTAGGACTTGAAATCATTCGTGGAAAGGATGGAACCCATGTTAACTAATGGAAGTATGTTCTTGACATACTCATAGACACAAGATTGTTAGGATCAAAGGTTGTAGTAACTTCCCTGCCAAAGGGTCTTAAATTGGAAGCTAGCTAGAACAACTTGCTGTTAGAGCCAGATAAGTACCGAAGGCTCATTAGAAAGTTGTTGTACCTCAACTTTACAAGACTAGATATCACATACGCAGTTCAATAACTTAGCCAATTTACTAGCTCACCTTGTTAGCAGCACTAGGATGCAACCATACATGTTTTACGATATTTAAAAGGGTGTCATTATAAGGGGTTGTATTTACCTATTAATATTTCACTACAACCGATAGTTTATTATGATGCAGGATGGGCATCATGCCTAAAAAGTAGAAAATCACTTACGAGGTTTTATGTCTCACTTAGACTAGTATTGGTGAGTTGGCAAATGAATAAAAAGAGTATAGTTGCACGTTTGTCTGCTAAAGCTGAATATCAAAGTATAGCTTCTGTTGTTAGTGAAGTCCAGTGGCTCACCTACTTTCTGAAAGATTTGCTTGTGGATTACAAATGTTCGGTTGATCTTTGGTGCAATAGCAAAGCTGTGTTGCATATCATAGCAAATTCGGTCTTCCATGAATGGACAAAACAAGTTAAGATAAATTGTCATGTGGTTTGTGAAAGATACCAATAGGGACTTGTTATGCTACTATATGTCTTCACCCATTATTAGTTGGCTGACATTTTCACTAATTCACTAGCCAAAGCCTAGTTTCAGTTTTTACTCTCTAAGTTGGGACTCTTAGATATACATTAGTTGGTAACTTCAGGAGGGGGTGTACAAGATGATAAACAAAACATCAACGTGTTTATTGTGTTGATTAGTATAGTGTCATATTGTTTAATTGTTTTATGTATTGGTTTTGTTTGGTTTAGTAGAACGACATCGTGTGGCATAAAGGGTCGTGTGACTTTCTTGTGTTACGATGTAATTTCATAGATAGTTAGCTTAGGTGGTTATTTTTTTTTCTATTCGTTTGGCTCACTGTGTATATATTAGATGAAGAGCTTCATTTTTTGTAGATTCTTTTTCAGTTCAATAATACAGGAAATTTCAATTTTATATGCGTGCTTAGAATCGTTTAGGGCTTATTAGGTCTCTCTTTTGGCCCTCACTTTATCTGATCTGTTACCTCAGAGCTCACAAAATACACAGCCACAAAGAGAGAGAGAGAGAGCCGAGAAGAGAGAGAGTGTGTGAACTAATAAAAACAATGCATTCCTTCTCTAATGCTCTCTCTAGACCATTTTAGTTACCCAACGTCCACACAATCTCTTCTTTTTATTAAACACAATAGCCATCTTTCATGTCTTCAAAAAGCACATGCAAACCATAATAAAGGAGAGCAGCTAAGAAGGGAGAAAGTAAAATGTGAAAATAGAGCATGATTTCTTTTAGTTGTTGAAGAGAAGAAACAAAATAGGGGATATCCTTATTTGATAAAGCTAGGCTTAGTAAGAAGAAAAAAAAAATGAAGGAATAGAGGCTCAAGAAATTAAAAATGGTAATAGGAAAATTTGGAGAAAATTACATTTTTTGCCTTGAAGAAAATTGCATTCTTATACCCTTATTTTTGCTAAATTACAACTTTAACCCTATATTTAGATGTTTGTTTTCATTTTAGTCCTTACTACATTTTCATCTTGGCCCCTCTTTGTTATTTGTTTTTCAATTGAGTCTCTATTTTTGTTATTAGCCTAAATTGTGTTTAGATCAACGATTTGTTTATTTTTAATATTTTCATTTATGCTCTTTAAAAGCTTATTGCATTGTGAATAGTATTTATTATGTGTACTTATTTATTTAGACCATGCACTTTTATTGAAAAGCTAATATATGTGTATTTTTAATGAAATATTAGTACCAATAATTAAAAGAATGATTATTAGAACATTCATATAATTTATTTTATTATATTTAGAAATGAGCATATATAAATCAATAACAAGGATAAATGAAATAAGACGATATAAAATTCATACCCTTTTTAGTAATTACATATTTAAAAGTGCTTGTACTTCTGTTATCCAACATCCATACGAAATTTATTTTTCAAGATCACTTTTTTTTATAGCAGTTTCCAAACATAAATTATATGACAAGCACATTCATGCAAACTTTGGTTTATCCAAAATCAATTTTGTCAAAAACTTAAATTTACTCAATTGTTTTCCAAACAAGCATTATGACCTTTTTACATTAAATTTGTGATGGAGAGAGTTTAACTTTTTAAAAGGATTGACTCAATTTAACACAAAGTTTTAGGGAAGTACTTCAAAAGATCTTCCTTCTTTTTTTCCCCCTTCTTTGACACTTAAAGGATTAATTTCTAATTAAAATTTGTTGAATTGCAAGTTGATGTGATAACAAACATTTGAAAAATAATAATTTTTTAGTAGAGTTAGATGTTATTGTTATATGAAGCTTTTATAAAAATACACACACATAACTAATTTCAAGATATACAATTCTTTTTTTCTCCTATTATTCCTCTTGCTATCTTCTTGAAAGTATCATTTATAATTATTATCATTGTATTAGAGTGTCAAATACATCTAAGGGGGGTGACAAACTTGAGGGTTTTCACTCCCTCACCCACAACTTAGAAGTTTTCCTGGATAACCAATAACTAGAGGGTTTTCTTAAGTTCTCCCACAACTAAACAAGGTTTTTACAACTCACCATCAACTGGAGGGTTTTCACAGTTCACCCACAACCACAAAGAGAGATAAAAAAAGAAGATTTTAACCCTAATACACAATGGGTCACACTTACAGTTCATAGAAACTTATAGCTCTAAAAGATTGATATCCTAGGACACTTAGCTTAATACAAAATAATTAGAATAATATGATTTTTTCTTCTTAAAATGTTTTACCCTCTTGGCTTGTCTTTTTGGCTAGCATATACGTGATTATATATGTAGTTCCAAGCCTTAGCCCATTGGAATATGACCGTTGGATATTTCAATGACATATTTAGTAACTAATTTTTTTTTTTCAATCATTCTATTCTTGATTGTTGACCACTTAAGTGATTTAAGCTTGACTGCATGGTGGTCTTCTATCATGCCCCCAAGTTGGGTTATGTGACTGGCATGTTGCGATATCCTTCCCACAACTATAAGCCTACCTATGACATGAATTAACTGCAAAACAAACATATTTTTCAAATATTAAGGTAATACGTGGAAGCCAATTTGAATAAAACCATTGACATCATAAATATATCAATTCATAAAAGAATGTTATGTTTTCAAGCTTTCCCTATCCCATCACAAAATAAAGTTCAAGGAAAGTTTCAAAACACAGCTCAAACATTGGTCTACAATATGAATTACATTTCCATCACGTTTACTAAACTACAGATCCTAGGAGTCCTACAAACTACAGAGCACATCACCCTCCTAAATACCAAAAGAAATCACCAACCAACAGCAAGTGGGTGTGGTGATTAGAGACCTTGCTACTCTTTGTGCGAAGACTCGCCGACTATCATAGAATCTGCAAGAGCTACAAAAAGGGAAGTAAGTAATAAATTCAGTAACAAATGACACTACAAGAAATAACTTACCATGTACATCCTGCAGGGGATGGGATCTCACATTTAGTCCCATCCTCCAACATAACCATCACCATAAGGGTCACATAAACAATAAGTATAAATACTGGATAAAAGTTAGAGTTCACATTCATTCTACCAATATGTACAAGGCATAACTAATTTATTAATCCAACACAAGCCTCAATAAGGCAAAGGGGCATTGAGGCCAACTCATACTTGGGTGGTATAGGTTTTTCCTATGAATGTCAACATCTCATAGTCACCCACTACCAAGTATGATTAATTTACGGTTTATCTTTGACTGTCCTTTATTCAGACGACATCCTCGAGGGTACATATATCCTGAGAAGAGTATGGGTCCACCATCTAAGGACCCTCACACTTGCCTTTCCATCCTAAGCAAGAGTAGAAGACAATATCCTTCATCCTAAGAAAGAGTAGAAGAGAATATCCTTCATAATTTCATTACTCAACACATACTTAGTTTAAGTAAGACAATATCCATAAGCAAGCAATTCATTTAAGTGCGGTAATGAGTATTCTAGCTATAATACAACCAACAATAGTAAACATAGAATTCACCACTAGGGTGTGAAATTTTTCCTATGAGATTTATTTTAACAAGACACCCTACTAAGCTCATTTTGCTCGTTATAGAGGAACCAAGGAGTATAAAGAGACATCATCCATATTGTCAATGAATTTCAACATCCAAATTAAGTTTAAGTAGTGGTAATGCCTCACCTGAGGTTCGAAGATAGACGAGAAGAATTCAAGAACCTTGCCACAATGTACAAGCAAGCAACAAAAATACCTAAGAGACAAACAACAAGATTTAAGTTCAAAAGTACTTAAGGAATCCCCCAACACATGATGTCCTGGGTGCCATAGCTTATCTTGAAGACCCTCCCAAGCTCCAGCTGTGGGTGCTTGAGACTCCCCAAGCTGGAACTTTCAGGTTGCCTACCCTTTTAGTTGACGTTTGGGGTGCCACTATCAAACTCTATTTGGGGGGTGTGGATGGCACCCACACCTGAACTTCCACATTTGCTTTTGCCTGGGTACCCATGCCTTACATCTAGCACACTTCGAAAATCCTTCTAATCTAACTCAAAATCCACTCCTTATGTTTCATTCCTCCATGAACACTTAAAAACCAAATTTGGGTGATAGAACATTATAAAACCAAGTTCAAATCTTTATCAAATCAAAAAAATGAAGTTGTATCATTCAAACTCTCAATCATTCCACACATGATAGCATTCAACATAAATTTATGACAGCAATTTCTCTTTCCTTTCTCATAAATGCAATCCACACCTAAAATGCACTTTTTAAGCTCTTAAACATTGAAAAAGTGTCATGGAAGACATAGGAACACAAGACAACACATAAATTTAAAAAATTTATGGTTATTATCCTAGGGTTTGGGCTACATGAAAAGGGAAGGGAATAAGAGAGGGATTTCTTACACATAACTTGAGTTCTTCTTAAAGAAAGTAGAAAACACTCCCCTTCAGCTCATCATCACACAACCACAACAAGAAAATGAAGAGGCAAGAAAGAAGAAAATAGGCGTACGGTGGAGATGAGAGAAGTGAAGGATTAGGTCATTTAGGTTTTTATTAAAATTGGTCCTCCTTACAATTAGGCCTTATTCCCATCTCACTCTTTATACTTAGTTAAAATTTCATGCAAGATGTTTTTCCTCTTTTTTCTAAGATTACATTAGGTCACATGCCATCACACAAGTGCACCAACATATGAAATTTTTGAAATTTAAATTCACTAATCAAGGCTTTTAGTAATATCACCGAAGTCCCTTCACAAAACCAATTTTCTTCTATTTGACATAAATTTCCACCACGAGTTTCATTCATCACAATAAAGTTGGATAAAAATAAAATTATCATACATAGAGCCAATTATATGTAGAAATTACAAAAAAATATCATTGGTATTACAATATTACCCTCCTCAAAGAAATTCGGTCCCCGAATTTCTATATCACGAAGCTATCTAAACAAAGAAGGGTATCTCGATTGTATGTCCTTCTCCACCTCCCATGTAACATCCTCGTGAGGATGATTCTACCACAAAACTTTTACCAAAGGAATCTCCTCAGGTTAGAGCTTTTTCACTTGCCTATCTAGTATTGCCACCTATTCCTCCTCATAGATTAAATTCTCGTTCAACTGGATTTCTTGGGATCGTATGATATAGGATAGATCATGCAGAAATTTTTGTAACATTGATACATGGAACATTGGGTGTACCCCATCCAAATCTATCAGTAAGGCTAAGCGGTAGGCCATATTGCCCATATTCTCAATAATTTTGTATGGCCTAATGTACCTTGCGCTAAGCTTTATCCATACTCTGAATTGCATAAGTCCTTTCATGGGTAAAACTTTGAGGAACGCCATATCCTTAACATTGAACTCTAAGTCCCTTTATCGGTTGTCCACATAGGCCTTTTGGCTACTCTGAGCATCCACTAATCTATCTTGGATGGTCTTAACTTTCTCCACAGTATCCTAGACCAAATTGGGCCCTGTGATCTTTGTCTTTCCTATATCAAACCACCCTACCGATGACTGACACTTTCTTCCATACAAGGCTTCAAAGAGAGCCATTTGGATGGTCACTTGATAACTATTATTGTAGGAAAACTCTATTAGATTTAAGTGTGCTTCCCAATTCCCTCTAAAATCCATGGCACAAGATTACAACATGTCCTCAAGTATTTGAATAGTTCTCTCAGATTGTCCATATATTTGAGGATGAAAGGCAATACTTAAATCTATTCAGGTGCCTATAGCCTCCTGGAAGGCTCTCAAAAACCATAAAGTAAATTAAGGTCCATGATCTGATATGATGGAAACTGGTACTCCATACAACCTTACTATCTTGTTAATGTACAGTTGCGCATAATTAGCAGCACTAAAAGTAGTCTTGACTAGAATAAAATACATCGTCTTTGTCAAATGATCCATAATTACACAAATAGAATCACATCCCGTGGGAGACTGGGGTAGCCTCACCATAAAATCCATAGTGATCCTCTCCCATTTTCATTCAGGAAGATCAATTTGTTGAAGTAACCTACTTGGTTTTTGATGCTCGGCCTTGACTTATTGACAAGTCAAACATCTCGACATCTAATCCACCATGTTATACCTTTTTAAATCTTGATACATCTTAGTGGTACTGGGGTGCATAGAGTAAGTAAACTTGTGAGCCTCCTCTATAACATCCCTCCTCAAGGTCTCCACTTCAAGTACATATAACTTTCCTTTAAATCTCAACACACCACTCTCATCAAGAGTAAAACCGTATTATTTCCCTTCATTTACCTTATCTAAATTCTTCCATTGGCTACTCTTTAGTTCCTTCATAAGAGAAGACTGAGCTTGGATATGGGCTAGAAATGGTCCCAACTCCAATATCTCAAACCACACATCATTAACATCAAGATCATGAAGCTCATAAATCAACGGTCTCTTTACCTTCACTATGTGGGCAAGACTTCCCATGGACTTGCGGCTCAAAGCATCGGCCAACACATTGGCCCTCTCGAGATGATACAAGATGGTACAATCATAGTCCTTTAACAATTCCATCCACCACCGTTGTCTGAAATTGAGGTCCCTCTGATAAAAAATATACTTTAACCTCTTATGATCTATGTACATTTCACACATCTCCCCGTAAAGGTAATGATGCCAGATCTTTAAAGAGAGGACTACCGTGGCCATCTTTTGGTCATGGGTGGGATAATTTTTCTCATGCTTCTTTAATTGTCGAGAAGCATAGGCAACTACCTTACCTTACTGTGTAACGTCTACTAGAATTATAAGCATTTTATACAATTTATAAAAAATTATAATATAGAAAAAAGGAAAATTGGTCTAAGACATGATATTTTTCTGAAAATATTTACAAAATATCCAATTTCATAAAAATAAGTAAATTCTGGAATATCTTAAAATATAAAATTTTGTACTTAACAGAAGGCTATCAGCCAATTGATCAGTGACTATTAGTTGACTAATTGTCTTCGAATTTGTATAAATCAAAACTAAGAGGTATCAGTCGACTGATGCAGGATAATTAGTCGACTAATATATCATGAACTTCTAATTCCATAAAATAGTACTTGAAATGTATCACAAACTTCCCAACTTATATAAACACATAACTTACAAAACATTTTCAACTATTCCTTATGAATTTTCTTTTATTATATATAACATACAAAGTTTAGTTACAACTCTTATGAAGTTACAACAAACTCTTAAACTTTATCATCAATATATACAATACATAACATTCTTTCAAAAATGCCACCAAAGAAGGTGACATAACTAACAAACACATTATAAGCATATTTCTTTTCTTTCTACTTCAGTCCCTGAAATGGTAAAATCATCAAAACAAGGTGAGATATAAATCTCAATAGCTAGCATATTTATGAAAGCATTACCACCATTTCAGTCATAAAAGCAATTCTGTTGGCAAATCTTATTCCATGAAATATAAACTAATATGAACACATAACTGTGATATGGTCTTTTCTTTCAATATAGTGCACTATACTTTAATTCTTTCTCAAGAAAAATACTCAATGTTCCATGAGGAATTTCTATCATCCCATGAGGAATTTCTGGGGTTCTGTCATCCCATAAGGACTTTCACATCATATGAGAAATTTCTGTCATTCCATGGGGAATTTATGAGGTTCTGTCATCCCATAAAGACATAAGCATTACTTTTCAAGAGAAAGATAGTTCTACATGTTCATGGAAAGCTTTAAGATACAAATACTTGATAAATCATACAAAGGTATGACAATCAAATACTTTGCTTTTATGAAAACTAGCTATCTTTAATTCTTCTAGAGCTAAAGTTGAAGTAATATCTTCTAGTTCCTCTCTAATATTCTTTGTTTCTTCAACCTCTAGACTAACTTCTTCTTCTTTCTTCTTTCCTTAACCTAAAAATCCTTATTCTATCATTTTTCAAGCTCTTTAATCCATATAAATTAGAAGAATCAAGTTAGAAACTTACCTTTTATGATCTTCTTGCTAAAATCTCCACTAGAACTTCCTTTTCTCTCTTCTTCTTGCTCTTCACGCTTTCTTTCTCTTCTCTAAATTTCAGAAATTGCTCTTTTTCTCTCTCTTCTTACTTCTAAAAGGGTGTAAAGAGCCTTCTTATTGTGGAAATCCCTCTTTTAACCTTACTCTCTTATTTCTAAGCTTTATTAGCATGTTAGGGGTGTTTAAGTAAATTTTCTCATTGATTTTTTAGTTAATATCAACTTATTTTTGCACTCTAGCAGTCTATTAGTCGATTGATTACTCCTCGATAGTCAATTGATTTGTAATTAGTCGACTAATCTATCCTAATTAGTTGACTGATTACTTCAAAACCTAAAATTTTAGCCTAACAGAGGATAATTAGTAGACTGATCTCTCCTCATCAGTCGATCAATTACATATATCAGCAATCTTATCTGATCTCTGATGCTATCAGTTGACTGATTTGTTATAATCAGTCTACTGATTCCCTCATAAGCTCATTTTTCCCTTTACTCTTAGCTTATTTATCTTAATTTGTCATGTATTTCCTTTTTAACTTCCTCATAGGCATCTAAAAACATATTTTACTAATTTTTAACATCATTTCTAACTTAAATAAAGAAAATATAACTTAAATAAAGAAAATGTGAGATGTTACAATTCTACCTCCCTTAAAGGAATTTTGCCCTTAAAATTCAAAGTCTTACCTCAATTAAAAAGCTCAGGATATTTTTGTTTCATGTAGTTCGCCATTTCCCATATAGCTTTTTTTTTTGTGTCCAACCCCCTCCAAACAATTTTTACTAAAGGAATTTACTTGTTTCTTAATGACTTGGTGAGAGTATCAACTATTCTATTCAGTTTCATCTCATTTGTCATATCATCTCATAAATGCAATTTCTCATATTCAATAATATGCGTAGAATCTAGGAGATACTTTCTTAATTGGGATACATGAAATACATCATGAATATTACTCAAACTTGGTGCTAAAGCTAATCTGTAGGCTGTGGTATCAAGTTTCTCGAGGATTTGGAATGGTCCTGCATATCTAGGACTAAGTTTCTTTGCTTTTAATACTCTACCTACAGTTGTGATTAGGGTGATTTTGAGGAAAACATGATCACTAACATTAAATTCCATGGGTCTCTTTCTTTGATCTGCATAACTCTTTTGTTTGCTTTGTGCAGTAGCAAAATGTTCCCTTATTAACTTTATCTATTTAGATGTCTGATCTACTACTTTTGGTCTTATTATAGTCCTTTCCCGAAGTTCTGCCCAACAAATACGTGACTTACACTTTCTCCCATATAATGTTTCATAAGGGGCCATCTATATACTGATTGGTAACTATTATTATATGCAAAATTTGCTAATGATATGTAATAATCCCAATTACCTTTGAATTCTAATATACAAGCCCTTAACATGTCTTCTAGTATTTAATTAACTCTTTCAGTTTGTCCATTAGTCAGTGGGTGATAAGTTGTACTGAACCTTAATCGAGTTCCCATAGCTTCCTACAAAGATCTCAAAAATCTTGAGGTTAATCTAGGATCTCTATCAAATATGATAATATTTGGCATTCCATGAAGTCTTACTATTTCCTTGATATAAATTTGTGCTAAATGATTTAGGGTAGATGTAGACTTGACTGGTAAAAAGTATGTAGATTTGTTTAATTGGTCTATAATCACCTATATAGCATCATTGCTTGAAGATATCCTAGGTAAACCTACTATAAAATCTATGAAGATACAATCCCATTTCCAAACTAGAATATCTAAAGATTTCAAATTTCTTGGGGGTCTTTGGTGTTCAATCTTAGTCCTTTGACATAGAAGGCATTTGTTCACAAATTCTACTATACTTTTCTTCATTTCGGGCCACCAAAAATTTTTCTTTGAATTTTGTTACATCTTAATGGTGCCAGAGTGTATGGTATACTTACTTTGGTGAGCTTCTCTAAGAATTTCCTTTCTAAGGTTTCCCATATTTGGAATATACAATCTATCCCTAAACTTCAATAATCCAGTTTCTGTGAATCTTATTTCAGAGGCTTTTCCTTTACTCTTAAGTTGTTTCACTTCTTCAATGTAAGGGTCATTTGCTATCACTTATAGAATTTGCTTTTTGACTTTCAATCACAAGGGAACTTAATTTTATACTATTTGGTTCAAGAGACACTTCAAGTTTCAAATCTCTGAATTCCTCAAGAAGTTGTTCCTCATTTATTATCATCATAGCCATAAGGATAGATTTCCTACTAAGGGCATCAGCAACAACATTGGCTTTTCTTGGATGATACTTTAGGGAAAACTCATAATCCTATTCTATCCATCTTCTTTGTCTCATATTCAATTTCTTTGATCGAACAATTATTTCAAACTCTTATAATATGAATAAATCTCAAACTTATCTCCATAGAGGTAATTTTTCCAAATCTTTAAGGCAAACACTACTGCAGCTAATTCTAAGTCATGGGTTGGGTAATTTTGCTCATGGGGTCTTAATTGTCTTGAGGCATAAGCTACTGCTCTCCCATATTGTGTTAACACACAACCTAAACCTTTTAAGGATGCATCTGTATATATTACAAAAGGCTCATGGGGGTTAAGAATAACTAAAACATATGTTGAGGTTAGTCTAACTTTCAGTTCCTAAAAACTCTCTTCAAATTTACTATCCCAAATGAAAGGTTAATTTTTCCTAGTCAATCTAGTTAAAGGTAATGCTATTTGCAAAAATCCTCTAATAAATCTTCTGTAATAACCAGCTAGACCTAGGAAACTCTTAACCTCAGTTACTGTTTTGGTCTTTCCCATTCTAGTACAATATATATCTTATTAGGATCAATAGATACCCCTTCACCTAAAACCACATGGCCTAGAAATTTTATCTCTCTTAGCCAAAATTCACACTTACTTAGCATACAATTGTTTCCCCCTTAAGGTTTAAAGTACAATTTTCAAGTGTCTCTCATGTTCTTCTGGAGATTTTAAGTAAATCAGGATATCATCAAAGAACACTACTACAAATTGATTTAGGTAGGTCTAAATATTCAGTTTATATAGTCCATAAAAATAGCCACGACATTAGTTAAACCAAAAGGTATCCCTAAATATTCATAATGACCATACCTAGTTCGAAAAGTAATCTTTGACACATCTTCTTCTTTTATCTTTAGTTGATGATAGCCAGATCTCAAATCTATCTCAGAAAACACTGAAGCTCCTATTAATTGACCTAACAAATCGTCTATTATTAGAAGAGGATACTTATTCTTGATGGTGATATTATTTAGTTGCCTATAATCTATGCAGAGCCTTAAAGTTCCATCTTTCTTTTTAACAAATAAAACTGGAGCTCCCCAGGGTGATACGCTTGGCCTAATAAAACCCTTTTCTAGCAATTCCTCAATCTGCCTTTTTAGTTTAGCTAATTATATAGGTGACATACTATAGGAAGGCATAGAGATAGGGCTAGAACCAGGTATTAGATCAATAGAGAACTCTACTTCTCTAACTGGAGGTAAACCAGATACATCCTTTGGAAAAACATCAGGGAAGTCTTTCATTACAAGAATCTGTTCTAGACTATTTTCTATTTTTTTCGTTATGCAGAAAAGAACAAAATACCCTTAGCAATTTTATTTCAAACATTTCATAGCTTGCATGACAGATAAAAATGTATCCTCAATCCTAGATAATTGGGATAATGTATTGATAGGTAGTGATATAGTCTTTCTTGAACAATCAATCAAGGCATTGTTTTGAGATAACCAGTGCATTCCAATTATTATTTCAATATCATGCATGGGTATACATACCAAATCTAGAGTGGTTGCTCTATTCGCAAATTGTACTATACAATTGAGACAAACATGGGTAGTTCTAACTTGGTTTACAGTAGGGGTGGAAACAAATAATTCATGAAGTAAAACATGCATTTCTAATCCCAGATTCTTGGCACATATATATGAAATAAAAGAATGTGTAGCTCTTGAATCCAATAATGCATTTACAAGAGTATCTCGAATAGAAGCTTTACCTCTTATCAGGTCAGGAGCTTTTTCAGCTTCATTCTCGCTCAAAGCAAATATCCTCCATTGTGTTGGTTGGTTGATATTGCATTGTCTCGCCATGTGTCCTAGCTTTCCACATTTATAGCATACATTTTGGCTCGCCAAACAAGATTTGTTTCCATGATTCGTCTTGCATTTAGGACACTAATTTTTTGGAGGTTGCTACTTGTGTACTATTATGACCTTGCATAGCCCTTGATCTTTTCTTGTCTCTTCTATTATCACTTCCACTAGTCTCTTCTTTGTTTTTTTCTTTGATTTCCTCTTCACCGCTTACCTCCCTCATAGATCTCTCAACTATATTGAGCAAAACTCATAAATTCCATAAGTCCCATTTTCTCCCTAATCTTAGCATTTGACCCATTCTCAAAATAGCATGTCTTCCAAGCCTCATTATAATGATCTCTCAGATAGGTAGAAAATTTAGTTAATTCTTCAAATTTAATCTCATACTCTCCTATTGACATATCCCCTTATTTAATCCTCATAAACTCAACTTCTCTTTCATTTCTAACAATCTAAAGGAAATATTTCTCATAATAAGCTTTTTGGAATTCCTTCCAAATAACTTTTTTCTCATTAGCTTCTATTAATTTTTGGGCTCCTAATCACCAGTCCTCTGTATCTCCTTTTAACTTAAAAGTTGCTAAATAAAATTTCTGCTCAAGATTATACTTCATAACCCTAAAGATTTTCTCTATTTGATTCATCCACTCACAGGCCATATCAGAGTCATGGGTACCTTTAAAAGAAGGTGGCTTCATCTTCCGAAATTCAGCCAATACTTTTGTAATGGAATTATTATCACCATTCCCTTCTCCATTTTTCTTCCTAGATTCTTCCCCATTTCTTCTTATTTCCTCTTTCATGAGCTTGAGAAGTTCAGCGGTAGAATTTTGTGTACTGGCCATATTTTCCAATATATCGGCTTGAGATTTTCTAGGTGAAGATATCTGCAAACACACTCATAGCATAGTGAACCATACATGAGCTCATGTGCATACTAATAAAATTAATCCAATCCTCGACCAAGTACTCTAATTCTACACACAAGTACCTCAAATCATGCTCTGATATAAAAAATGTAACGTCTACTAGAATTATATGCATTTTATATAATTTAGCAAAATTTATAATATAGAAAAAAAGGAAATTTGGTCTAAGACGTGATATTTTTCTAAAAATATTTACCAAATATCCAATTTTATAAAAATAAGTAAATTCTAAAATATCTTAAAACATAAAATTTTGCACTTGACAGAAGGCTATCAGTCGACTAATCAATGACTATCAATCGATTGATTATTTTTGAATTTGCATAAATCAAAACTGAGAGCTATCAGTCAACTGATATATCATGAACTTCTAATTTCATAAAATAGTACTTGAAATGCACCACAAACTTCCCAACTTATATAAACACATAACTTACAACCCATATTCAACTATTCCTTATGAATTCTCTTCTATTATATATATAGCATACAAAGTTCAGTTACAACTTTTATAAAGTTACAACAAACTCTTAAACTTTATCATCAATATATACAATACACAACATTCTTTCAAAAATTCCATCAAAGAAGGTGACATAACTAACAAACACATTATAAGCTTATTTCTTTTCTTTATACTTCAATCCCCGAAATGGTAAAATCATTAAAACAAGGTGAGATATGAATCTCAATAGCTAGCATATCTATGAAAGCATTACCACCATTTTAGTCATAAAAGCAATTCTATTGGCAAATCTTATTCCATGAAATACAAACTAATATGAACACATAACTGTGATATGGTCTTTTCTTTCAATATAGTGCACTATACTTTAATTCTTTCTTAAGAAAAGTACTCAATGTCCTATAAGGAATTCTTATCATCCCATAAGGAATTTCTGGGATTTTGTCATCCCATGGAGAATTTATAGGGTTCTGTCATCTCATAAGGACATAAGCTTTACTTTTCAAGAGAAAGATAGTTCTACATGTTCATGGAAAGCTTTAAGATGCAAATACTTGATAAATCATACAAAGGTGTGACAAATACATTAAATACTTTGCTTTTATGAAAACTAGCAACCTTTAATTCTCCTAGAGCTGAAGTTGAAGTAATATCTTCCAGTTCCTCTCTAATATTCCTTGTTTCCTCAACCTCTAGGCTAACTTCTTCTTCTTTCTTCTTTCCTTAGCCTGAAAATCCTTATTCTATCATTTTTCAAGCTCTAGAATCTATCTAAACTAGAAGAATCAAGTTAGAAATTACCTTTTATGATCTTCTTACTAAAATCTCCACTAGAACTTCCTTTTCTCTCTTCTTCTTACTCCTCACATTTTCTCTCTCTCTCTTTTCTCTAAATTTTAGAAATTGCTCTTACTCTCTCTTCTTACTTCTAAAAGGGGTCTAAAAAGCCTTCTTATTGTGGAAATCCCTCTTTTAACCATACTCTCTTATTTCTAAGCTTCATTAGCATGTTAGAGGTGTTTAAGTAAATTTTCCCACTGATTTTTCAGTTAATACCGACTTATTCTCATACTCCAACAATCCATTAGTCGATTGATTACTCTTTGATAGTTGGCTGATTCACAATTAATTGACTGATTGCTTCAAAACTTAAAATTTCAGCCTGACAGAAAATAATCAGTCAACTGATCTCTCCTCATTAGTCGATCAATTGCAGATATTAGCAACATGATTTTATCTTTGATGCTATCAGTTGATTAGTAGTTGATTGATTCCCTCAAAACCTCATTTTTCTTTTTACTCTTAGCTCATTTATCCTAAATTATCATGCCTCTCCTTTATAACTTCCTCTTAGGCATCTAAAACATATTTTAATAATTTTTAACATCATTTCTAACTTAAAGAAAGAAAATATAACTTGAATAAAGAAAATGTGGGATGTTACATACTCAATGAGGATGTACCTAAGTCCAATTCTAGATGCATCACAATAGACTGTAAAGTCTTCTGGCCCTGAAGGAAGGGTGAGAATTGGGACCATGATCATGCATTCCTTTAACTTTGTAAAACTTTCTTCGCATAAAGCTGTCCACCCTATTCTGAGTTAGCTTGGTAAGTAAAGCTGTGATCATCAAGAAATCCTTTACAAAATAGCAATAATAATCCGATAACCCAAGAAAGCTTTGAATCTCCATTACAATAATTAGCCAAGGCCATTGTCTCACCACTTCCACCTTACTCAATTGTACTTGAATCCTATATTTGGAGATAATATGGCCCAGGAACGCCACTTGCGTTAACTAGAATTCACACAGAAAACTTTGCAAATAACTGCTGCTCTTTCAAGGTTTGTAATACAATCCGAAGGTGTTGCTTTTGCTCTTCTGGACTCTGAGTGTTCACGAGGATGTCATCAATAAAAACTACCATAAAATTATCAAGAAAAGGTTTGAAAACTTTATTCATAAGATCTATAAAATTGGCAAGAGCATTTATTAATCCAAATGACATCACAAGGAACTCGTAGTGAACAAAACGAGTCTTCAAACCTGTCTTGGGCACATCTTCTGTGCATTTGTTAATCCAAATGACATCACAAGGACCTCATAGTAACCAAAACGAGTCTTGAAAGCTATCTTGGGCACATCCTCTATTCTAATTTTGAGTTGGTGATAGCACGACCTTAAGTCAATTTTTGAAAAGCATTGTGCACCTTGAAGTTAGTCAAATAGGTGGTCAATCCGCGGTAAAGGATACTTATTCTTTACCGTCACCTTGTTTAATTGACAATAATTAATACACAACCTTAACAACCCATCCTTTGTCTTCATAAATAACACCAGCGTACTCCATGGTGATGAACTCAGCCAAATAAATCCCTTGTCCAATAAATCCTAGAGTTGCTCCTTAAGCTCTTTAAAGCTTTGTCGAGGCCATCTGGTATGGCGGTATAGAAATGGGTTTTGCTCCTTAAGCTTCTTTAATTATGTTGACCTTTCAAATCTTGATTACTTCTTTAGATTACTTCCCTTTTGAACTTGACATTTGAAATCTTTCTATGTATACAACTTTAACTCAATTGAATGCTTCCTTTAATTTTGCTTCGAATTTGTTTTCTTTATATAAGAATCTTCAATAATGAATTACACTTTATTTGATTGGAATCTTTCCAAATATTATTCCTATCTAATGCAAATACTTTCCAAACATAGTGAAGCATAAATCATGGAATAACTTGATATGATAAAGTTTCTTTTTAGAAAAAAGATTTGATTGAATAAACTTTGTTTAGGAAACTTTCCTTTAAGCTTTTAAGATCATATGATATAAATGATTTTGACATATGACAATCATCGGCATATTTTTGAAATACTCAATTATTTCTCAAGAATTTAATGCTTTAAAAAAATTTCTTTTATTATCATCAAAGTCAATTACCAACTATTGGGCCAACCCAGAGTAGGCGACAAAGGGGCTATGCAACATTTAAAATCTTGATTCATTGGCATTCAAGTAAGTAGGTCAAGCTAAAACAAACAATTTCTTTTTGAAACTTTAAACTATTTTATATTAGCCTAGGTGCTTTTTTTTTAAAATAAGTTTTAACAATTATTAAGCTAATATATAAGAGTTTAATTGTAACATCACCCCAGACTAACACCTCAATTAATAGTCCCTTTATTAAAAGACATTTACTGGTTCTTGATTTACTTAGAATGACAAGCCCTCATTAAATAACACACATATATGATTTAAGAATTATTAATGCATGGAAACCAAAATGTAGCTAAGGTAAACTTAAAGACTACTAGATATTTCTTTACAAGACACAGAAGGCAATTGAGAAGATCGGTCTAAGGAGTGGCTGATTGACAAGGTGATGGCCATCAGTTAACTGGTCACCCTCGGATAAACTTATTTTGGAAGTTTAAAGGCTGGCAGTCAATTGTTAAAACCCTGACAGCCAGCTCTGGCCATTATAATACTAATTTTTTCCTTCTAAATCACCATTCGCTTGCAAGGAATGATTGAATCTTAGCTTTAAATTATATAGTAAAGTAAGTACACAAGATATAGAACTATTTCCACTATTATCATTTCATTTATGACATGAGGTATAATTTTACTTGATGGGCTCGTGCATCCCATATTTCTCCACGCATTACTGATATTACTAACAATATATCAGCACCCCTTTTCTTACAAAATTCTAGTCTATGTGTACAACATTTAGATGCACAATACAAACACCTACATCAAGACTCTACAAACATCAATGCCATACATAGATAACCCTTCTAGTCACAAGGACTTCACCTTCCAAAATACATAATAGGTCCTAGGAGTCAGACGTTACAGCTACCTCTATCAAGAAGGTATTTAACTTTTAACTTACATATCATTAGTCTTACTAGCTTCACATATATTGTTACACATTTTTACATTTATTTGCATAATATAAAGCCACTATTAAAATAATATATAGCTTTACTTAGCATCCCTGCATCCTTAGTTTTTGAAAATGGTTAATTAAAAAAATATGAATTATCATCCTAATAGCTAGCAAGTGAGTTCACAATTAAAATAGTACTATTTCTAGCCATGAAAACAATAACAATTCAATAGTTATAATCAAAAAGCAATTCATGCATAAACATCATGTTCCCATTGAACTTCCAGAGCTAGTAATTAATCACAAACTGTCTACAGTTATTAAGAGAGCCGAAGTTCAATCAAAATAAAGATATACAAGAACACACAACATGTATAAATCTAGAAACCTCAACTAAGCCAGCTATCATTGTCATTTCATCACACAAATTATGCATAAGAACACACAATATATGCGCAACCCGTCAAATAAGAACACATGACATATTTGACATAAACATGGAACATATATTCAACATGAACATAATATTCAACAGATCAAAGTAATTGAATTGAATTCAAGAAGAGTTTTCAAGGAATTGCTAGAGACCATAATTATAAATTTTCGATGTAACTCGGTTATTTCCTTTGAATCCTTAACTCCCAGTCAACTACTTGCCTTTTTCTCTTTCTTCCCGATTTCTATTCTTCACTCACTGTCATATATTATCTATCAATTAGTTAACTTATAATTAGCTCAAAATGAATTATAAGCTTATAAGATCATCTTTGAACTCTTGAAGATTAGAGTTACAGAATACTACCGTATTTTGGCTTATAATCTTGTTCTCAGTTTTATTCTCTATTCTTTGTTCTTTCACTGTAATTCAATATTTCATCAATCTCTAGCTTATAAAATGATATTCTTAGCTGAATTACGTACTTCTACTTACCTCTAACTTCTTGAATCTTAACTTCATTAAGTTTAACCTCTTGAACCATTCCTCTCACTACTCCCATTCTTTCTCTCATCTTTGCTATATTTTCTGCTAAATTACCCTTTCCTTCACCATTACCCTTTTTATAGTAGCTAGAATAGCTTCCTGAATTACTTTCCTTCCCCTTAAGGAAATCCCAGTGTGCCTCTAAAGTCTCAAGGGTAAGAAGGTCTTTCCTCAATTGATTTAATTCATCTGCCACCACCACACCTCTTCCAAAAATTATGACAGTCGACTGCTATGCCTATATGCCAGTCGAATATGGCTTCCCTCTTGTTCATCTAATGGCCCACATTTTTCTTGCTTTTCTTTAAAAATTTTGTATTGGACATTGGATTTGATTACTAATTAATTAGATCTAATGGTCATTTAAAAAAAATAAAAAACAAAAAAGACATCAAAGCTATTGGATGCTGATCCTACAGCTCAGGAAGTATGTTGGAGGCTCCTATGCCTTATAGGTGGATAAGGGAATCTAGACACATTCCAGTCGACTACTTGAGCACTACCTTATAAATCTTCAAATTCCCATTTTGACCAGTCAACTTTTTACCCTATAAAATCGACTAGATTCAATCTGATTACTCTTTTCTCTTAAATATTCAACTCTGAGCTTCAACCAAAGTCATGCTTCCTTATTCTCTTCAACTTATTAAAGTTTCCTATCATCATGGCCACCTTAATCTTCTATTTACTCATCATTTCAAAGAAACTTGAATTGGGATATTACATTAGTAACTATTAGATACAAAGATACTTTTTTTTTAAAAAAAATTTATTCAGATAAATTATACTAATATCCCCTAAAGTTTAGTTAAATTACTGTAACATCCCTGGTTTTAGGTGTTATTATTGAAGAGATATCATTTTAGGTGTGAAAAAATGTAGGAATTTTTTTTTTTGCTTGTTTAAGAGGAAAATGGTTCGATATGACTGAATTTATTGCTTATAAATATGAATGAATATAGTGTCTAAAATAATGGAAATTACCTGTTGGATATGTGTGATGAGTCAGATAAATTTATTTGTAGTCGAACAATTAAAGGGAAGGACCTAAGTGAAAGAATTTAAAGTTTTGGGGTAAAATTATGAATTTTGAAAATAGTTGTGTTGGGTAAAAAAAAAAAGGGTGTTTTGACATGAAAGTTGTTAAGTGTGGGGAAATGTTTTAGAGAGAAAATAATTTGATTGGTAATGGATGAGAAAATACCTAAGATTGCATTAAGCCCTGAATGAAATAACAATTGAGGGGCTAAGTTGCAATTTTTGAAAGTTGACCCCCTAACTTAAACATCTGATCTCTCACTCTTATCTCATCCCTTTCTCTCTCGACAACCCTCTTTTTTTCTCTTCTCCTTCATGGTGTTGCATTTTCCTTTACCCAATCTCCCAAAATCCTTGTTTCCTCTCCAGTGGGTGCTTAATTTCTGGTCACCGGTGGCTCATTCTCATGGTAAGAAGCTTCAAGGACCAAGGATTAGACTCCTTAATGAATCTTCCACACATTTTAGGATGAAATGGATATCTTGGAGTAAAGGTGAGGGATTTCTCTACCCTACTCTTGTTTATTTTTCCTTATATTATTTCCTTATCATAATTAGTGACTAAATTGAATTGTCTTGCTATGACAATGTATATATGAGAATGCATATATACTAAAACCCCTTACCTATGAGGTATGCTTGGGTGAATTCCATTGTGAGTGTGAAATTGGATTGAGGTAGCATAAAAGAGGATAAATGCTAGGAAGATATTATGAAATCGATATTTTTCATGAAAATATATATCTAATGCCTTATTCATATGTGATGGTGGGTATTATGGTTGTGTGATGAATATATGAACACTGGTTGCATGGGTTTGGATCTAAGGTCATGGCAGTAAGTTAATAAGTGTAAATTGTACTATTGAGCGATGTTGTTGATTGTGTGTGAAAATATGTACAAAGGTACCTAGGGAGCGTGCGTATTCGTGTGGGTCTGTTTTCACCAGTTAAACAGAGTTGAGGTAACTCCTATATATATATA